>CM036658.1:80900456-81192956 GCA_020746105.1 Trogon surrucura | reverse complement strand
TTATGTTTAAACAGGAAAGAAATGGCATTTTAACAGCAACTGTGTATTGATATTTGCATCAAAGAGAGTAGACACAAAGAAACAGTACAGTTCATGCTGTAGGATTATAAAGTGCAGGTCCATAAAATACAAGGGAAAAATGTATAGAGAATTGCATTGGATAAGAAATATTTCCACTTTTCTTAAGTTCATTGGGTTTAAGGTTAGAAAAGTACTTCTATGGTCCCTTCATAATGAAGAGCAGAGCAGTGTGACCTCTGCATACCATCACGTATAGATTTCACGCAGTGATATCCATCAGCCATCACCTCTCGGCTAAGGTGGGTGACTAGGTTTACCCATAGAGCTAGATCCACTGTTGCCACCTAGACCAAAGTGATAGACAGCCAGAATTGGATGACAAGGCATTATAAATGTGATCTCTGTAGTAAGCAACTTTGGAATAAAAAGTGACATAATGGAGAAAGATGGATATACCTGCACACAGATAAAATGTTGTCTAGTAAAAAGACAAATAAATAAAAGGGTAATAGGGAGTAAGAATGTTATTTGATAAATAGGTTAAATGCTACGCTGAGTATGTGCGTTTCTGTGATTGTTATTAATGGTGTTATTTGATGTGGTTTAACTAAGAAAGAGACACAAGACAGAAATATAAGAGACCCTTACTAGTTTTGGCATTGCTTAAAAGCCAGCACAGCTTAGCCAGCAGGAAGTTCCGCCTCTATGTGAGGTGAACATGGTTTCTCCTCAAGAGGAAAGGGAAGACAGGTCAGGAGTCAAACAGTGCATGACCCCTGATTCCACTTGACATTAAACAGTAGAGTTGAACTCCCCTGCAGCTTACTGTGCCCTGCACCATATCTGTTCTTTTTTTTTTGAATAGCAGTCCTGGAGGGATTCTAGCAGAGATGGAGCAAATTTGAATTTCGTCTGATCTTCCCAGTCCAGCCAGTGGTTTAAAATCTAATTATGAATTAGACTGACCCAAAGCAATGTTTTCAGAAGCATCTAGGGAGCTTAACAGAAAAAAAAATCTCAATTTGAAATGCAACATAAGTATATGGCAGCCTAAATCTCTTAAAATTTCACCTTTAAAAATGGGACTTAATTTTGGCCAACTCAATGCATCTAATTTCACCTTGAAGTTATGTCAATTCCATTATTTGTACTTACTGTGGGAAATGTATTTTGAAATGGACAAAAAGACTTACTCTGTACTCTTTTTCTCTCTAATTCTTTTTATTCTCCTACATTTTATACTTCTTAAGTATTATTCTAAAAAATAACAAAGTTGTACACAACTTCTGTCCGGTACATAAGTGATATTTTCTATTTTTTCACCCCTTATTCAATTTAACCTTAAGCTCAATTTATTATTTTTTTTTTGGGGGGGAGGGTTAAGAATGCTCATCTTGATAATCTCCTAAGGGCCACCTCCTTAGAGAGCTTTGTTAAATCTAATATTATTAAATCTTAGGATATGAAAATCTTGTTTGCATAATTATCTACATTAAATATTTCTATCTTTTCCTTCGGAGACCTCATTTGTAATCACTCCATTTTTTCACCTTTACTTTTCAGACTATAGCTTGAAAAAAATTCTGCAGGGTAAAAATGTCTAACTACATTGGAGAACTAGATTTTGCTTATTATGGAGTTTGATGCAGCTTAGTAGAAATTGTGATGGATCTTGTATCATTTTGCTGTGTGGTGCAGTGAAATGCACTAAGTTAAGTGATGACAGTAATGAAAAATAAGTTTGTCAGAAGACGATCTCATCATTCATAGAGAAAAGAGGATGATATGCTGACTCAAAAGGTAGACTTTTTTAATTTTTAACCAGCGCTGAAATATCATTAGCACAGTTGTGAAGAACAGCTGTATCACATAGACCTGGGGATTTTTAAGTCCTTAAGAGATCTTCAAGTATCTGTTTTACTCTGTGGTAAGGAGAATCCTTACGTTAGAATCTAAGGACTATTGGATTCCTGAAGATAAGAAGATAACATGCAATGACAATTCTTGTTCTTCAGGACTGGAAAAGACATAAAGTATGCTGCAGAAGTGATTAAACACAATCTACTCATAATCCAGAATCAATAATATCTGATTTATTTTTCCTATCATACATCATCAATTAATAATAGCTAACATGAGTGACAAAATCAATCTATACTAATTTTAATTTTCTAAAACTTTAGTACCTGTTTTAAACCAGTTCTCTACTCTTCTCTGTTAGACAATGGGAGAATAATCAATAAGAACCTATTTTAGCACTGATTTTAGTTTTCCCTGGATGTATCTCTTATTTTGCAAGAGAAAAAGATTATTTGAGACAAAGACCTAACATTTTTATTATTCAAGTAAAGTGACGTATTCCACTTAAAAAAACTAATTCATAAATCATATATAATAAATTATATGTATTCATAAAGTAGTCAACGACATTTATGTTTTTATAAAACACTTGGATCAATTAGCAAATGTTTTGGTAAAAAAAAGCACAAAACCAGAGTCTGTGTTCTACAACTACACGGTTTATTATTTATAAATGCCTGTCTGTAATCATATGATCCTTAATTACCAGTGACTAATTACCAACTTTTTACCATTGACTTATAGAACTAATTCAAAATCTGTTTAAAAAATGTTAAAAAAACTGTTTTGATTTTCCTCCTAATTAAGATCAGGAAATAAATAAAAAGAAAAACCTTACAAAAAGCGGTAAATTAGGTTCTGACAACTTAGAAGACAATACGATACATGTATGTAAAGGGTTGACTAAAAGGAGGGACAGAAAGTGTTTGATAGCTCTAGTTATATAAGGTTATACATACAAACAACAATATAAGAAAGATCAAAATCCAGCTGTGGCCCTCAGAGCCTTCTTCCATCTACAAAGCTCGGTTAGTCTCACTGGTCTTTAATCATAAGCCAACAATGTAGAAAGCGAGAAACTTCTGCTTTCTCCATCTGTGAACAGGGTCAACTGTCAAACCACCACTGTGGGCTGACTTTCCAAGGGCTGAAGATTTTGTGTTATTCATTTTTTTTTGTATATTTGTATCATAAATGTTTGTTTAATATATCACTCTATACATTGTAAAGTCAGATTACTTCAAATTTTGAATATACAAACTTATGATTTGCTTTACGCAGTTATGTGATCATCAGTTCCATACTCTCGCTCCACTTTGATGAGCTCCCAAGTCAGCCCCAGCTGACTATTGGCATGTCAGAGATACAAAAGTTCCCTGAACAGCTACTCAGAATCTTCAAATGTGTTGCAGTATGCTCAAAACACATCAGTCATAACCCTGAGCAGTCTGTTTTGGAGCGTGGTTTTGAACCCTGTTTTGAGCAGGTGTTTGGACCAGGCAATCTCCAGACATCCTGTCCACCCTCAGCTAGTCTGTGATTCTTGCACAACTGAATGAAGCTGCTAAATTCAAAAACATGTGGAGACTTCAGACACTTAAATTGCAGTAAGCATGTGAACTATATGTAAAAGTATCTGCCATACTCTAGATAGTGCAGTTAATATAGTTAATGAAGAGTAGAGAGGCACTCATCTGCCCACCTGTAGGTGTCAGGTTTAAAGTAATCTGTGCAGAACTCCCATGGAGGTATTTACAGTTATCAGATCAAACTTAGGTGACTGCAGTTCTGAGCTAAATTTTACATTTAATTTTTTAGAGGCAATCACAATTTTGATTTTATCTCATACTAGGCACTCAAAAAATACAGGCATCAGAATGAAATGAATGTTTTTGAAAATCTCCCAGTTTCTCAGAAAATTTAAGAGAATGGAAATGGTGTTTTTTCCGTTTTAAAAATCCTTCAACCTTAGTAATCTTTAGATTTTTTTCATGGTTTTAGTCACTAAGAAAGAATCATCATGATCTTATACATGATGTTCTATTTACGTTAATATACATGAAAAATAGCGACTTAAAAGTACTGAGTACAGGAGTTCTAGGGTGAGTGTTTAAAAAAAAAAAAATAAAAAAAAAAATCAGAGACCAAGGGAACTTCTCAGCATTTCCATGAAAAGTAGAAAACCCTTGTCACTCTGTCCTTTCAAAGGTAGATGAAAATATAACATATCAACTTGCAATTCAGTCTAAGTGCATCCTTCTGACACGTTTCCTTTCCATTTAATTAATTTTCTTTGGCCACTAAAATTATGAACATTATTCCCTGGAGTAGTTGTTAGAATTCTTACCTGAATAAGGTCAGCATTTCAAACTTTCTTCATGGGTATTTTGTATCTTTTATCCAATTATTTTTTAATTTAAAGTCAATGGGATTTAGTGTTTCAAGTGACTCTAATACTTCAGAAACTGTCCTTATGAGGAAAGTCCTTTCTGATTTATGTAAAAATAATAGCACTAATATTCAAGTGCTCAAATTGGAATTTAATTGTTAAAACAAGGCCCAGAAAAGAAGAAAAAAAAAAAAAAAAGAAAAAAATGAAATTAATTAATCTGTTTGTTTGGGTTTTTTTTCTATGCACATTTTGAGTTATACACACAAAAAGGAAAATAAATAAAGCAGATACCTTTTTTTCAGGTGTGAAGCCCTAAACTATCTGATAAGTTCCCTTTGCTTGCTTCAGCGTATTTTCATATCTTATTGTTAACTACGTATAACAAATGTCCAATATTTGTGTTTCTGTTGGATAACCTTGGAGATTTTTCATAAGTAAGCAGTCATAACATATGCATGTGGCTATCATTCTTAGTTCTTTCACTCTCCTGTGAATTGTAAGTTGAGTGTATGCATGTGAGAGTGTGGCATTTTATATTGACTGAGACAAGTATAACAACCTCCAGTGGCTCAGCTACCATCACAGTAATTCCACATCTCATCCAATTTGTGAAGAAATGTAACTCTGTGCTTTTGAAGTTTTGATGTAATAGAAACAGAATAGAAGGACCATCTGAAAGATCTGGCTAGGGTAATTCAATAGAGCATACATTTCAATACAAAGATTTGCTGTTATCCATCCTTCCCACTGCTTACGGGAATTTGTGACAAATTTGAGAAAAATAAGGTGATGGCTGGTGTGATGCACTGTAATGGTGTAGATCTGAGATAATGATCAGAAAGTTGGGGATCTTGTCTATGGATCACATTGCTCCTGCAATATTTTCTTCTTTAGTTGACTTTGAAAACTTTATCGTGCTTCTTTAGAATAAGATCATGTGCTGAAGAGAAAAAATTTACATTGTATGTGTGTGTTCTGAGATGTTCTTTTTCTCTTTAAGTGCAATATTTACAAAGCAAAAAAAACCAAGCAAAACTTTGTAGCCAAAAATATAATGAGTACAAATGTGACTCTGAGAAGGATAAAGTTACTTAGCTAAACATATTACCTGCCTTTTTCTAGACTGTCATGTCTTGCGTAAACATGGAAAAAACGTAAGTTCATTTCTTCACTGCCTGTTGTGGTTTGTAATTCCTCTACCCTCAGGAAATCACCTAAGGCAACATTTTCATGCATTTTACACTCATTTAGCTCAACTATATGACCTGTGTGAAATATGCCTCATTCAAAACTTGGTAAAATTAAATACATACAGAAAGGATTTTATCTAAATAAACTAGGTAAGATTGGTCAATAAAATGAACTTAGAGATCAGAGAAATCTTGAAAAATCATATCTAACTTTGAGAGATTTCTGTTGTTATTAATTGTATTTATTTCCTAGACATGCTACCTTCTAAGCTTTTAGTGAATTTATCCTTCTCTGCAAGGCACAGACTAATACTAATGTGTCAAGGAGTATAAGTGTATAATTGGGGTTTACCTCTGGACATCTAAGGTCCCAGTTATCAATAACTTTTGGCACTGTTTATTCTCTGACTTACCTTCTTTCATAAGCAGAGTGGTATTTTACATCCATGTAATGCTTAAATGGATATCAGTATGCAAAAACATGCTGCAGCATAGACTATAATATGAATATACAGTGAATATGTTAATTTGTAGACACTATTGGAATATATACTGTGCCCGCACAATAAGAGCAAGGTGGCTTATCCTTGCCCCCATTGAGTGCTCTTTCTTGTTACATTGTTCCTTTTGTCCTTTTTTTCTTTGCACTTCTGTGTTCATCATTCCCCACCAAATTTCAGATTATTAGACACTATAGCTTCAGCAGATAGAGTGAAAGCCAGTGTTCTCTATCTTTTGCCTCCAGCTGGAATGGTACGTATCCCGTTATCTCGTGCGTGCTTGATGGGGAAATGTTTGAGTCCCATTAAAGTGTGGAATTCAGCACATCTCCCACATCTTCGCAAAGTGCTAGAACTACTAAGACGGTAATTTAGAGAAAAGATGACGATCATTAATCTGCTTCAAAAGACAGGTGGAAACCACTGCAGTGCATAGATATTCCTATTACAATAAATGCTTATTAGGCTTTTTTAAGACTGTCTTTTAGAATTAGATCCCCCAGAAGACTTGAGCAGAAGAAAGCCTAGTTGCTGCATTGTAATCAATATTAGGTACGAGTTAGGCTGCTCATCCCTGCCAAACCTTAATACAGTTATTGGTACCTGGGGAGCTCTAAACTGAAGAAGTCAGGTGGCGAAGGATTTTAAGCTCCTCAGACATTAGGGGTCAGCTAAGGATGACAGTTTAAGTGCTTACTGTACATTTTGTGTAAGTCCTAGATTAGATACTCAAGTCCTTATATCCCATTGGGTCCTAAGCCTGATGCATTGCACTAAGCCGAGGCATTTAGCTGACATGCTTAGTCACTTAAGCTCCTGATAGAGGAAGAGTCAGGCCACCTGTAATCTGAATGACTCTTTTGACTTCTCCATCTTTGTCAATTGACTGCAGAAGAAACCCAAGGAGAACAGGTTTTCAGATGTACGTGTTCCTTAGGTATGACTTTAATACTCAAATGTAGGTGAAATGTGCCAGAGCTTCAGTAACTTAGGGATGAAATTCACAGAGGAACTTTGTGATGAACCGGAATTCAATGTCAGCTCACAGAGTTCGAAACCCAGTGCTTTAGCCTATCTCCGCCTCCACATACACAATTGGGTAGTACCTCCCTGACTCAACGTACATGCTTTCATGCCTGGACATACACAGCTGGAAGAGTTGGAATCTTGTTAAAGAGGAGCAACTCTTGAATAAAAGTTAGGGCAGCATGTGAATGAAGAGTGACAAAACATATTCCACACATATGCAGAATTTTTCTTGGAGAAGAGCTTCTATCACTTTATCTGAGATATCAGGGCAGTGGAAAAAGATTTTCTTTTATTTAAAAGTTACAAAGTGTTGCTATCCATTTGATTTGGAAGTCAGCAGTTGCTGCCAGAACGCTGCATTTGCAGCGGTAGCATTTCGCTGTGTGCAGTTTACTGAAATCTAGGCTGGCATTTTACATTATTAAGACTATATAAAAAGCTTTAGCAAATTGCCAAAACCCATTTTCCCCATCCTCCTACTTTAAGCATTACCTGGGCTTCTATCACTGCTAATGTGAAACACTTGCTCACAGCAGCAAGTGGCAATTCTGGGTACATCAAACCCCAGGTGAGGAGTAATTATGATTCAATGTCAAGATTAATGTTGTCATAACTTTAAAATATAGCTGACATGACAAAGCCCTCCTGCTGTCTGAGGATAGCCCAGACACAAATGCGTTAGAACAACTCCAGCATTTCCCTTAGCACCCTTAGTGCCAGGCAAATCTCTAGCTGGTTTTCAAATAATGATGGAGAAAAGCATTGGAGGAAAAAAAAAAAAGAAAAAAAGAAAAAAAGAAGAAAGACAAGGACAGATGGGATGAGAATAAAATAGAATGACCTATTCTATGCACAAAATGCTATGTGGGGACAGGGGGAGAGGATTGTTGCAAGATAAAACAAATGAGTTTAGTTTTAAAAGCAACCATAGTTAAAAATGTTTAGGACTTCAACGGGTAATAAATTCCAAAGAGTTCTGCAAGCGCTTTGATGTGTGTGTAGAATTGTCTCTGTGTCTTCTCATTACCACTTGAAAAAAAAGAAAAAGAAAAAAGTAGAAGTTCTGACAATACAAGTGATCGCATTTAGCTTCTGTTGTTTTCCATTAGCAACGGGAACATACTCTTTCAGTTAAACACAAAAGCTGGTTTCCAAAGCTACTGCTGAGTTCTGCAGTATGCCAGGACCTGATTCACTTCTTCTAAGAGCGGCTCAGAAAGGTGCTGAGAGACAGTTTTCAGTACTATATTTGTCCTAATTATCGGTTCCTGCCCGTTAGAGTGAATGAAACATCATGACATTGTTTATCACAGGCTTTATATTTGCTAATAGCACCGTTGTTTATTACTCTGAACATGTTGTATGCAGTCACTGTGGGTTTTGTTATCCTTTCCTGCTAAGCTCCACAGGCTTTTAGACCCATTTCTTTTTTTCTTTCAGGATAAAACAGAACAATTCTGAATCAATGACTCTTCCTCCTGAAGTTTTTCATTTAAAACTTGCCTATGTTCATTAGATTAAGATTTCTGGCCTTATTTCAGAGCTGTCCTTATTTCTAATCCAGGGAAACCAAAATCTTGCATCTCATGCATAGAGATGTGTTGAAATTGGATGTTAATTCAATGAATCATAATTATCATTGTCTGAAAAATTCAACACTCTTTTACTCATGTGAAAAGTTCCTGTGAGTCTGATTCTCAAACTAAAGGTGGTCATCTGACTCCATTGTAACTCCATTGATTTCAGGAAAAAATCATAAGAAATTGAAGAAGAAATCGGTACAGATCCAGCTCAGTAGACTCACGGGAGTCCAAATAGACAATCCTAAGTGTAGATGTAGAGCTAACTGAGCCAAAGTTAACCAGAATGTGTCCTCACTAAATTAAGACCTAATACTATGGATAATTAGGTATAATTAATTACAGAAATATTTCGAGCCATCCTGCTATAGTACTTAGTGTTTTACAGACTTCACAACATGGATCTCTGCATAAGATTCTTCTGCAAAACCCATTGGACACAGCACCGTCCTGGTAGTCCAGGAAAAGATGCTGGCACCTGGGGGCTGTGCCACAACAAGCTCTCTCACACAGCAGGTTAATTGGAATATCATATTGTGATTACCCATCTCCTTTTTACATAACCTGATAAGCACTTACTTAATAATTTATAGTATATCGCAAGATGTTTTCAGGATTTTACTGGTCCGAATGGGTCTATTTTCCCCTAAAGTGGAAAGTAGAAAGAGAAATGTGCACAGCAATCTATATAGAGCAAAAGATTGGGTTTGTACAGGACACAATAGTTGTGTGTTTTTTGTGGGTTTTTTTTTTTTAATGTGGAAATATCTCTTTACCATATAGTCCAATACTTTTCTTTCAGCTGGTTAAAGAATTTTATTTCTACTTTCTAATGTTGGTGTATTTAATTTCCTCTGCTTAGATTATATGTATAACCACACAGCAATTATATTTACACACATGCTGTAAAATCTGTACCACGCAGTATCAGTACTAGTGTTTTAACAGAAACAACAAAAATCGTCATTAAAAAACATATTTGTTTTCCATTATTAATATATTTTTAATTTAGTAAAGTTGAATGTTGCAGCACTATTAGAATGAAATGTAAAAGTCAAAATTTCTTTCTTTAACATTCACAATCTGTTCCAAAGATAAGCTTCTGTATAAAAGAATAAATAGTTTGTTGAAATACTGTTTTAGTAGAAACTTTAAAGCTTTTGATAGTTGCAAAAATTTTGGTGGTATTTTTCTGAGAACTATGAATATATCAGGCAAAATTTTAACGTTTCATTAACAATGAAAAATACTTTCTTTACGAGTTCAGATTTAAAAGCAGTTAAGGGATGTCTATAGAAATGTCAGACATCTAAGTTAACCAGGCTGCAGTCTATGACTGGGAGTCTTACAAACTATCGCACTAGGAGTAATAGAGAGCAACGTGAAAAATGCACCCTCTACTCTCTAGATCTGCTGAGAGAACTACCCCACAGTGTGTTTTACAACTGCATGTCAATCTAGGCTATTATAGTAAAAGATCACACCACATGTTTCTCTAAGAAGTGACTTGGTTTGCTAGAGCAGTTGACAGTTTATCACTATTATTATGTGAACAGAGAAAAGAGAGCAAAAGATAAAGAATGTGTCTACATTAAAATAAGACGTAGCACATAGATGCTGCCTTTATTCTAATTAGTAGCTTTGCAGCAGCTCAGACTTCATACAAGGTTGTACCTGCCAATCAAAAACCCTTGGCCTTGATATCAGTATTTAGATTGATAACTCTTGCTAAAATCTGCCACAACATCTTCATTAACATTAATACACATCCTAGAGATATTGAAGGCATCAGGTATTTTCAGGTATTTCTACTGTCATGGAACGATTTGGATTGGAATACACCTCAGTAGATCATCCAGGCCTCATCCGGGAGTCCTGATTCTGAAATTAGATGAGGTTGCACAGGGCTTGTGCTTCATAGTCCCATCTCCAGATGCAGAAGGAAAACTGAATAATGATGTATTAACAATGACATAATCCTGCCTTTTCCTTTACTCCTTTGGAGTTGTGTTTCTCTTATAATCTGACAACATACTTCTCTCTTAGCTTGAGAATGTTTCTGCCCGAAGAGGGAAAAAGGTAAATACCATTGTGTGAAATGATTAAATACCTCTACAAATTTTTAGCTATTGCTTTCTGAATATTATTTGCTTGTCACAATTTCTGAAGTGATACTCGTTGTCTTCATATCATGTTTAGTTCTCTAGAAGGAGATATTTTCTCTGCTGGAGATATTCAGCACATTTTCTGTTGTCTCAAGCCATCTAATTTACTATTTATTTAACAATACATTAAAGAAAACTGGGCACGTTACATGAACAATAGAATTAGAAATGTTTTTCATTCTTCCACAGACATTTTTAGATTTATCACATGTATTACTTGAATATACATATATATATTGTATATACATATGTACCTTCCCATAAAACAAAAAGATAAGTGCACCCATCTTTACAAAGAGAAAGCAAAGGATTAATAAGAAAACAAAAAGAAACATGCCCTTAAACACCCTTTTTGTGTGTGTGTCTGACTTCTGTCACATTCTTACTTTACTGTTCCTTTATGTTACTGCTCCTCAGTCGTAGGGAGAAAAAAAAATAACATAAAAAAACCCAACACAACTTTCTTCTATTTTTTAAATGTAAAGAACTTCATTAGAGCGAATCCTGAGCTACTTTTTTATTCTGGCAATGAAGAACAATAAAGGGTCAAAGGAAATATTCAAGAAAAGAGGATGTGTTGTTTCTTATGCCCCAGAAATGTTTTTGAATGATTTTTGACTGCCTGGTCAATGATGATAAAGTATGCCAACACAGAAAACACCTTTATTTGAGAAAATACCACAGATTAGACATTATTTTTCTTAACAGAATTTTGTTGTAAGTTTTTCACAGAATTACAGAATGGTAGACAATTGAAGGGACATTTGAAGATCACCTAGCTGAACCCCTCTGCCAGAGTAAAACACATAGGAACACGTCCAGATAGGTTTTGAAATTCTCCAGACATGGAGACTCCACAACCCCTTTGGGCAGCCTGTGCCAGTGCTTTGTCATCCTCACAGTAAAGAAGTGTTTTCCTATGTTTAGCTTGAACCTCCTGTTTTCCAGTTTGTGACCACTGCCACTTATCCTGTCACTGGACACAACTTAGAAGAGCCTGTCCTCATCTCCCTAAACCCCACCCCTTAGATATTTATAAACACTGATGAGATTCCCCCCTCAGATTCCTCTTCTCCAAGCTAAGTAGATGCAACTTTCTCATCTTTTCCTGATATGGTAGATAATCCAGGATGCTCATCTTCTTAGTGGCCCTGTGCTGGACTCTCTCCAGTAGTTCATTGTCCCTCCTGAACTGGAGAGCTCAGAATTTGACACAGTACTCCAGATGAGGCTTCACCAGTGCAGAGTAGAGGGGAAGGATAACCTCCCTTGACCTGCTGGCCACATTTATCTTAACGCATCCCAGGATGCCACAGACCTTCTTGACCATGAGGGCACATTGTCAGCTCATGGTCATCCTGTTGTCCACCAGGACTCCCAGGTCCTTTTCTCCTACAGGTCATCCGCAACCTGCACTGATATTTGATGTTGTTCTTCATCAGATGCAGAGCTTTAGACTTACCCTTACAAAATTCTGTTAGATTTCTCCCTGCCTGGTTCTCCAGCCTGGACAGATCATGCTGGATGGCTGCTCAGCCTTCTGGCCTGTTGGCCCCTCCTCCCTGTTTTGTATCATTGGCAAACTCTCTGAGGGTACTCTATTCCTTCATCCAAGTCATTAATGAATATGCTGAATAGGGCTGGACTCAGTACCAACCCCTGGGGACACCACAGGTCACAGGCCTCCAACTAGACTCTACCTCACTGATCACAACTCTTTACACTAATTGTCAGAGGCAAACCCAAGAAGAAGATATTGTTTTAATTTCTGTGCTAGGCCTGTGTTCTAATCCAGCTGATTGCCCCATTTTAACTCCAGAAACAATCCAAATTTGATGTCTCACACTGTTATGTCCTGAAGACTAGGGATTCAACCTCATTAATGTATACAAATATATCAAGGGTGAGTGTCACGAGGATGGAGCCAGGCTCTTCTCGGTGACAACCACTGATAGGACAAGGGGTAATGGGCTGAAACTGGAACATAAGAGGTTCTGCTTAAACTCGAGAAGAAACTTCTTCTCAGTGAGGGTGACGAAGCCCTGGAACAGGCTGCCCAGAGAGGCTGTGGAGTCTCCTTCTCTGGAGACATTCAAGACCTGTCTGGACACGTTCCTGTGTGGCATAGTCTAGGCATTCCTGCTCTGGCAGGGGGATTGGACTTGATGATCTTTCGAGGTCCCTTCCAATCCCTAACATTCTATGATT
This sequence comes from Trogon surrucura, assembly GCA_020746105.1. Taxonomy (NCBI): domain Eukaryota; kingdom Metazoa; phylum Chordata; class Aves; order Trogoniformes; family Trogonidae; genus Trogon; species Trogon surrucura. Next base: position 81,180,011 of record CM036658.1, on the reverse strand, counting down.
CTATGATTCTATGATTCTCACTAGCCAAGGTGTACGATCATAGGAATGTAGTCGTCTGAGTTGAGTCATCTGAAAGTTCTGTGCCGTGGACTTTGAGTATACGTGAAATCAGGGATTACCGTCCTTTTGTGCCCTACAGACATGTACGACCCTTTACAAAACACCTTTCTCTGTGCACCAAACCTTATCTTCAAAAAGACAAGAATCAGTTTCTATCTCCTCTCGCCTCTTTGGGGCAAAACTTCATTTTTTTTTTTATATGTTTAACACATTGGTAAACAAGACCTCAATCTTAGTGGACATCTAGGAGTTCCTATCTTACCTCTGCTAATGATACCACTCTTAACACATGTAGAGGGAACAGCTTTGGCAAATAGTTAAAGAGAAACACTTTATGTTAGGGACCCGAAGGAAATAAGATGTGCTAGACAATTTTTTTCCCTATTAAATATGCCGAGGTAAGTAAACAGATTTGAATGGAGGTGTTTATAGCACGTACACTCAGTGCTCTGGGCTGATACTTTTCAGCGGTTAAATTCTACTCTCACTGCAGCCCAGACAGGTTTACAGGCTTTGTATCTTAATTAAATCTTTCTAATGATTCAGAGCAATTTTTTAGCTCTCACTTTACATTTGTTCACTCTCTAACATGTACTGTATATATGCCTTCAGATCCTAGAATCACATTATTGATAAAGAATGTTTTAGAACCTTAAAACTCAATTTAACTATGATTTAAAGTATTTATTTATTTATTTATAAATGAAACATGTTGCTTGATATTTTATTGTAAATAACTCAGCCATTCAACCCAGAAACCCTACTGAAAATAAAACAATCTTGATAACAAAGCTTATTTAGGAAGTTAACAATAAAATACTTAGTAGTTTTTACTTTTACTAATGTAACTCCATCTATCTACATGGTAATTCTCAACCAAGTTCTATTGCCCATTTGTAAATTGATACAGTTACATAGCACAAACAGATGTTAAATTAGTTTATAAAAACACCTAGGAACAACTGTAGCAGCAGATTGCTTGTAAGTAATAGGCAAGATTATAAAATTCAGATTAGAACAAAATGCAATAGTTTCATGTGTTGGCACAAATTAAAATATATATATACCATGGACAAGGTGCAAAATGGATCAAATTAAGATAATGCTAGAATAAATGGACTCAATATTATGCTAATATTAAAGAACTTCTCTTGCACTGTGATCCTGCCAAGGAATTTTAATGTGTCTTCTATCTTTACTGGTGATGTTTCCTGCAAGTATTAGTTCAAAGTTGCTACTAATATTCTCTAAATTAAAAAAATATTTGCACTATATTCAAAAGTAAATCTATACAATGGAAAGATGGCATACCTACTGTCACAAGTACAGGAAAAAAAAACCAAGAATGCACCTTTTTTCATGTAAAAAAATTCCAAATAAAATGCTATTTTGTTTGGTAAAGCTGAGAAAATACATTATAATAGAAGCACTGACATCACCCTTACTACAACAGCACAAATGGCAGTGCTGTAATGAGACAGAATTCTCTGATGCTTTGCTAATCTCTAGAGACAGGATTCTACAACAAAGCAAAATAAAATAAAAAAAAATATTTTATATACTTTTATAAATACATTAAAAGAGACACAAGAAACAGGTTGTTATCTTTCTTTTTTATTTTTTTTTACTTCTGAAAGGGCATTTTGCCAATCCAAATTAGGTTAAATAAGATTTGTAATTAGTTCAATCTCTATTAACAGCCCAGTAGAAAGAGATGTGCATGGTGAGAAATGTGATTAACTAACTAAAAAGTATTACAAATTATAAAAGAAAAATGGACCTTTGGACAAACACTGGGTGTGTTTGGTTGAAATCTGTTTTGCCATTGCGCAAGGGAAAATTTTGGAGAGGGGCAGAGGAAAATGAGGTTTATTTTTAGCAATTTTGAAACATACGTAAATTGATTCTAAAGCAGCTTTATTATACTGCCTCAGAAATCTATTTATTGCAGTTCCTATAAAAGAACTAGCCCTGTTGATTCTATGAGTCTTTTAAACATTGTGACTAGCATTACAATGACTGACGCAACACAGAGTGTAAAAAAATAAAGTTCCTTTTTTCTGTCTGTCCCCCACCTCTCTCTCCAGCAGATCAATATGCTTGAAGAAAATGTCACAGACTCCATTGAAGGTAATAGGTTTAGATCACCATTACATTTTCTATTCAATGAACTGAGTCTGTTTGGTCCATTTCTGTTGGAAAATTCACCTGTTTGAAAAGATTCATTTTCTTCAATGCACTAGAACATAACAGCAGAGCAGTGATGCTTGCAGTATATATATATATATATATATATATATATTTATACACACACACACACACACACACCCTGTATATATATACGTCTGTGGTTTACGTGCTTTCCTTTTCATTAGGAGCGAAGAGTGGAGAAACAGGGAGAAAAAAAAAGAAGAGGTAGAAAGAAAGATTTAACCAGCATTAATTAAAATATAGTACTGGAAAGTAAAACAAACTGAGAAGATCTGTGTTTCTAAACCTGTCCTGAAGCAGTCGTATTTGTTTGGAAAGACAGGGTGTGATCTTAGGAGTTGTTTTACCAGGTTCAGGCCTGGTGCTGTAAAGTCAGAATAGTGAATAATTTTCCCAGAATATGTATTGTGAAGGTTATACTTTCTTTTCTGTTTTCTTCTTTTCTTTTTTTGCTGGCTTTCTGTTTGCAAGCTTTTTGCTGAAGTCTGTAGGATAAGACCCTTTAACGCATATTTGTAGGGACTGCTTCGGGTATGAGCAATAAACACTTCCACAACAGCTTAATGTATTGTATGAGGGAAAAAATGTGTGAAAGAAAAAGGACAAGTAATAGATTCTTGGACTTTAATTTCTGAGAAAGCATCAAATCAGATTTTCCAGCCTCTTGGACAACATAATGGTCCTTGGTTTTAACCCTTCTGTGTATGTTTAGTATCTTTCTCAAGAAAGTTTGCACTGCTGATATGAAGACATCTGTGATATGGAGACATCTACACCTTTGTGCAGCTTGTTCAGTCTTTCTCACTGCCAAAAAATTGCTTTACTCTTTGGATTTGTGGGTCTCTCAGCTCTCTTTGCTAAATGAAAGTACACTTTGCTAGCTAATATTTTTCCTGTCAAGGTATGGGTGGACTGCATTGAAATCACCTCCCTCCCTCTCTCTCCCTCTCTCTTCCTTTCTCCCTCTCTCTTCCTTTCTCCCTCTCTCGCTTTCTCCCCCCAGCCTCTCTCCCATTTTCCAGCACCTCTTTGTCTCTTTCTCCTCTCCCCCCCACCCCTCCCTTTTGCTATTTCTTTTTCTTATACTAAACTTACATGAATGATTATAGACAGAATTAATCTTTAGTTTGATCAGGGTACAGGCATGCTTTTTAACTTTACAGCTTTACCATAAAGATATCTCCACCAAGACAACTCTTCAGAGTATAAGACATTAAATATCTTCGTAGTAAGAGAGTGATGTAATAAAATAAACAATATAAGGTATGGTTTGTCTCTTTAGTCTGTTTTCTAAGCCAGGAAGAAATTAATTTCTTCTAAAAACCTGTGCTTCTCTCTGAACTAAAGGTAGAGCTAAGAGCACTAGCTGATATGGATGCATAGGTACTGCAGAGGAGTACAAACCAGTGTACATGGGTAGTGGCACATACCATCAGACACTGCTAGAAATTATCAATATGTTTTCACTGTATTCTTCGTTTTTGTTTGTTTGTTTTTGTTTCTGCAAGGGCAAAAATACAGCTTTTTACTCTTTTGTCAAAGTGTTTTTTCAAGAATACGGAACTCCACAAATGTAATCTTCGTTGCCAAAATATCTGTGAGTTTTACAGCTTTTTGACAAAAGTACTTTTATTTCCAGGGTATGATTGGGTCCTCTAGAATATTTTGTATTTTTGTGTTTGTTTTTTTTTAATTTTATTTTTACATTTTGTAAGGGGATAGTTTTAAGTTAGGCAGTTTAAGATTATAAACATTTACTTTTTAATCCCTCTTTTCAAGGTGGTTTTGTGAGTCCAGATCAAAGGGTCATCAAACATCCTTCCCCCTTCATATTCATCCAAGATGCCTATTTTTTTTAAGTTAACTCCTTTCACATTATGTTTTCCAATTTCTACCAATCTTTCTTCCCCTTTGGCTTATTTCTAACCTCATTAGAACAATGACTTATAGCTGTCTTGTGATCCAGGAAGAGTCCAGCAGCAGAAATGAGATATGATTCTGTCATAAAAATATTGGTTTAGAATGCATATATGCAAGGAACATGAATTAAAATTAAATGAGTGCCATGGGTTAGGGCTGAGCTGACCACTAAATGCTGACAGACACTCTCCTACATCCTCTCCCTCCCCAAATGGGAAGGAAAAGAGACAGAGAGACTTATGAATTGGGGAAAAAACAATAAAACAACTTTAATGAATAAGTAAATAATAAAAATAGTTAACCAAATACATATATAAAACTGATATCGAACCTGACTGCTCCCAACTGCACCTCCCATCCTGATAGCAACCACCACTGACTGATACCGACTGCAGAACACCAGAGAAGTTCCAGGCTCAGTAGCAGAGGGGGGCTGGATTCAGGAACTCAGGATCAGGATCAAGGGTAGAAGATTAGGGGAGGTCGTCTCTGGATAACTACTGTTTTTTTCTGAAAATACAGATCAATTATTGTTTGAGTTCTGTGTGACTTTTTTTTTTTTCTTTTTTATATTTTTTTTCTTTTACTAGGGAAGGGAAGGGAAGGGAAGGGAAGGGAAGGGAAGGGAAGGGAAGGGAAGGGAAGGGAAGGGAAGGGAAGGGAAGGGAAGGGAAGGGAAGGGAAGGGAAGGGAAGGGAAGGGAAGGGAAGGGAAGGGAAGGGTTCAGAGAATAACATGGGAAAAATAAAATAAAGCAGTCAAAATCTGAATGGAAAGAACCAATAAAAAATATTTATTTCTGAGTGGAACTGAATCACAGTGACATGACTATAATGAATGCATGGTTATAAATGACTAGTATTGCTTTAACTCTCTTCTCTCTGTTAACAGAATTCTAGATTATGGTGACTAAAAAACAAAACACCTTTAGATTGCAACTTGACTATGTGCTCTCTGTGCTGGGTAAGGATCAGTTAAAGTTCAGTAGCAGATGCTTTGGGCACACACACAAAATACCTGAAATCATTTAACAGTGCAAAGAGAATTCTGATGCTAATGAGGGCTAAAAATTGGATTCACAAGTTTACAGAGTACTCCAAACTGAACAAAATTGTCAGCATAACATTTAAATTACTTTTTTGATAAGCTTGGCTATTTACAAATCATCAGACAATTACATCTTCCAAAAACTATTTAACATCAATTCACTCTGCCTTTTCAACAGTGCACTTGACTAATTCCAAATAAATTGAAAAAAATTACCTTGCAGATTGCAAGAAACTGACCAAAAACAATTGCTACAGTTTTAAATTGCGTATCGTTAAACTAACTCTGCGTAATAGTTTTCATTTGCATTATCTTCCTTTCTCTAAACATTAACTATTTCACAGAAACACAGAGATGTTTGGATTTTATTAGTCTGATACACTGAAAGGGCTGTGTTTACTCCTGCCATTAAGTAATGACAGTACAGACAGCATGTCATCTTTTTCTTTGCCCAGTTGTTATTAGCCCTACTTGTGTAACACTAGATGATGTCTGTAAGGGGAATAATTCCTGGAGATGAATATTGAATATACAGAGTGTATTCTTGCCCTAAAAAGGGGACCCCAGATCTCTTAAACAGGAGAAAGTCAACTGTAAGAATAGGCTGTTACTACAGAGACAGCCAGTGCCTGAATCTTAAATGTCTGCAAATGCTGGACAGTAAAAGGTTCTGTAATTATGCTTTTTAGCAGATTGTCCACTGGTTCAAAGAAACCCTGTGGAGATGAGGACTGAGGATGAACTCACAGGTTAAAATATTCCATATATGGGTTCCTACATTTCTGTCTCTTTCACATCAGTGAAAATGTCATTGCTGACCTCAGTTCAGTTCTGCATGTGTATGTGTCTGGCCTTGCTAAGAACATCCCAAGTACCTGGGGTTGACCAAGCAGCTGAAGGATGATCTGTGACTGCTCTGACAGCTACAACTCTGCAGCTGTGATCTCCTGGACTAGCAGCTGAGGATGGGCAGAACACCCTATCACATTAAAATGGTACAAACCATCTGTCTGTACAAAGCTGAATCAATCCCAGCAAAGCCAGTGAGTGTTGAAAAGCAATTCTGCTTGCTAAACGTATGTAAATTGCAGGATAAATTGAGTAGTTCTCATGGGCTTGATTTATATGGCTAAACATGGATATCTGTTGTCCTTTTAGACAGCCCAGTGGATCTTGCATTGCTTCTTGATGGTTTTCTAGAAGGTTATAGATGTCCTGCATCGTGTTTTTCAGTATCACATGCTTGTCTTCTTTGACATAAGCCTCATTGTTATGGTCTTGGATGAACAGGTATGCTAACAATTCAACATTGTAAATTGTATTCAGACTTTGCATATACTGTGGATGAACACCTGCAGTTTCTTCAGCTTGGCTTTACATTAAAGGAATTATTGAGACTAAGTAGAGGCATATTAAGAGCCTGTACTTTAAACTAACAGAAGAAAGAAAAAAGGAAAAAAAAAGAATCTACAGCAGACATTTCCAGTTTTATTGTAAATGTAATTAGTTTGATTTACTAGAGCTATAGGCCAGCAACTCTAACCTAAGCTTCCAAAGTGTACTAAAAAAAGAGAGGAAGAGAGCCAGAGACAGCCAAGGGAGTAAAGAAGTGTGTGGGATGAGCTCTGACACCTTTATTCAAACATTGCAGTGCCTTCAGAAAAGATTTTAATAAAAAAGACTCAAAGGGTTTTAATGCTTGCATTTCATTTTTCCTCCTTAATTGAGTACTTAAAACTCCTCAAGGCTCTTTGTGTTGGGTTTGTGTGGCCAGCTTTTGGTGGTGAGGAGGCTACAGGAGTGGCTTCAGTGAGAAGCTACTAGAAGCTTCCTCCATGTTTGCTGGAGCCAGTGCCAGCTGTCTCCAAGATGGACCTGCTGCTGGCCAAGGCCAAGCCCATCAGTGGTGGTGGTAACACAGCTGGGATAACATATTTAGGAAGGACAAAAAAAAAAACCAAACAACACAACAACTGGCATAACTGCAGCCAGAGAGAACAGTGAGGATATGTGAGAGAAGCAGCTCTGCAGACACCAAGGTCATTGAAGAAGGAGGAGGAAGAGGTGCTCCAGGCAGCAGAGACATGATTTCCCTGAAGCCTATGGTGAAGACCGTGATGAGGCAGGCTGTGAACTTGCAGCCTGTGTAGCGATTCTATGTCAGAGTAGGGGAATGCTGGAAGGAGCTTGTGAGCCCACATTGGAGCTGGCTCCTAGCAGGACTTTTGACCCTAAGGGGAACCCACAACACAGCAGTCTCTTCCTGAAGAACTGCACTCTGTGGAAGGGACCCGTGCTGGAGTAGTTCATAAAGAACTTCAGCCTGTGGGAAGGTCTCACCTCAGAAAAGTTTATGGAAGACTGTATCTCATGGGTGCAACCCCATACAGGAGCAGAGGAAGAGCGTGAGGAGGAAGGAGCAGTGAGCATGGTTTTTGCAAGAGGAAGTCATGTTTGACCAACATGATAGCTTTTTAGGAAGATGTAACCAGGTGAATGGACGGTGGCTGTGCAGTGGACGTGGTTTATCTGGATTTCAGTAAAACATTTGACAATGTCTGCCACAGCATCCTCCTAAATATACTGAGGAAGAGTAGTGAGGTGGATTGTGAGCTGGTTGACGGGAAGAAGTCAGAGAGCTGTGGTCAATGGGGCAGAGTCTAGCTGGAGGCCTGTATCTAATGGAGTTCCTCAGGGGTCAGTACTGGGACCAGTATTATTCAATATATTCATCAGCAACCTGGATGAGGGAGCAGAGAGCACTGTCAGCAAGTTTGCTGATGACACAAAACTGGGAGCAGTGGCTGACTCACAAAGTGTGCTCAGGTTCAGCGAGACCCGGACAGGTTGGAGAGTTGGGCGCAGAGAAATTTAATGAAATACAACAAGGGCAAGTGTAGTCTTGCATCTCAGAAAGAACAACCCCATGTACCAGTATAGATTGGGAAATGAACTGTTGCAGAACAGCATAGGGGAAAGGGACCTGGGAATCTTGGTGGACAGCAGGATGACCATGAGCCAGCAATGTGCCCTCGTGGCCAAGAAGGCCAATGGCATCCTGGGATGTACTAGAAGGGATGTGGTTAGTAGATCAAGAGGGGTCCTTCTGCCCCTCTACTCTGCCCTGGTGAGACCCCATCTGGAATATTGTGTCCAGTTCTGGGCCTCTCAGTTGAAGAAATACAGGGAACTGCCGGAGAGAGTCCAGCACAGAGACACAAAGGTGATGAAGGGAGTGGAACATCTCCCTTATGAGGAAAGGCTGAAGGAGTTGAGTCTCTTTAGCTTGGAGAAGAGGAGGCTGAGGAGTGACATCATTCATGTTTATAAATATGTAATGGGTGAGTGTCGGGAGGATGGAGCCAGGCTCTTTTCAGTGATGTCCCATGATAAGACAAGGGGCAACGAGTGCAAGCTGGAACATAGCAGTTTCCACAAAATCCTTAGGAAAATCTTCTTCACTGTGAGGGTGATAGAGCTGCCCAGGGAGATTGTGGAGTCTTCTTCCCTGGAGACATTCAAATCTCACCTGGACAAGTTCCTCGGTGACCTACTCCAAATGATCTTGCTTCGACAGGAAAGTTGGACCAGATGATCTTTCGAGGTCCCTTCCAACTCCCAGTGTTCTGTGATTCTGTGATTGACTCTGTAATTCTGTGATTCTGTGTGATGACCTGACCACAGACCCCATTCCCCACCCTCCTGTGTCACTGGAGAGAAGGAGGTAGAGGAAATTGAGAGTGCAAACGAGCCCAGAAAGAAGGGGGGTGGGGGAAGATAGTTTAAGGTTTAGTTTTAATTTCTCATTATCCTATTCTGATTTGACTTTCAATAAGTCAAAATAATTTCCTCAAGTCTGTTTTGCTCATAACTGTAATCGATGAGTGATCTCCCTGTTTTTATCTCAGCCTACAAGCCTTTTGTCAAATTTTCTCCCCCCCTGCCCAACTTAGGAGGGGTTGGTATAGTGGCTTTGGTAGGCACCTGGGGCTCAGCCAGGGTCAGCCCATTACACTCTTCAGAGAACTGTACTTTATTCCAGATACAGTCTATATAGGCTTCTTCCAGAATAAAACTCAGTGACGTTAAAATTAACAAGTCTTGTGTCTTGGAAGAAAGTAGAGGGAATACAAAAGTGTACCATCAGAAATGCTACTAACTAACAAATATTAATAAAAAACCCATATAATTGTACCCCTTCACATTCTCCTTTTCTTAATAGAAACAACATTTATACAACCTATAGTCTTGCAATTCTTACCATGTAAAATAGCTCTGTTCACAGACAGAAAGGAACTATTTCAGAAGTCATTTCAGGTTTTCCTCCTCTTATGTAGCCTTAATTAAATCTTTTCTCCCACTGCAGGACAGCAATAGTTATCTCATAGTTAACCAGTAATGAATAACTGCTACTGGTTAATGAGTAATCATTACCTCAACTGAAGCCAATGGGAGCCTGGGGTTTCCTTAAGCAGACCCCCTTCCTATTTGCATGCTGCAGGGTAACATCCTTCTCAATTTGGCCCAGAGACTTCACTTGCTGCCTACCTTATCAGCTGCATAAATGCCTCTGTAGTAGCATGGGGTATTTGATAAGACTGTGTGTCACATAGCACTCAAACTCCATAATCATCTCTGAGCCACAGGAGCTTAAAAACGGAGTGTGAAGTCATCTTTCAAGTTTGAATGCACAAGTAAGCAAAGACAGTAATTAAACTTCAATTGGTATTTTATTTTTAATTCAGCTGCAAAGAGCAGAATCTCGCCTTCAAATTTAATTAACAGCCTTCCCCTCAGCCCCCTCCCACGTACACAGCCAGCCATCTATCAACAGGGAGCTAAATTCTCCTTGCTCACAACCCCACTGAAATCACAGTGGAGAACTTGGTCCAGCAGTTTACAGAGTGCTGATGAGAGCCCTGTCATAAAAGGAAGCACAGAATGTTAAGCTGAGACTCCCTCCTACTGTTAAGAAATAACAGAGGATTTTTATATTTTTTTTTCTTCTTAAGGATCAGTGTGTTCTGCCTCACATCAAATTAAGCTTTCTTATCTACTGATTTTGGCCTTCATTCTGGCTCTGTTTAAAGAAATGTAAAGCAAAACAACAACAATTAAAAAAAGGAAGATTTTAGATCTCACTATTTAAAGGTGCTGTATCCTCTTTTTTTTTTTTTCTCAGAATGGCCTAGATTATTACAGGCAGATTCTCATAGACAAGATTGCCAAGTACAAGTCAGAGATGATCAGTGGGAAGAATGGAAAGCTTCTTCTACTGACACCATGGGATGGGGCTGAGAAAGCGGGCCTCAGCAAAGCCGAAAAAAATGTATCACACTTTAAGTCAGGACATATGGATCTTCCTTTAACCCACCTCCTTTTCTTTGTGGAGTTCACCTGGTTCTTTAGCTTGTTGAAGACTTTTAAAAAGATGGGTTTAAGGCTTTTTATCAAGCTAAGGTCAAACACAGATGTCAGAAAAATACAGTCACTTTTGCATCAGAAATGGGATGAGAAGTATCTACAGGAGTCTTCTCAGTGCAAATGGCAGTAGAGTAGAGGAAATAACAGTTAGCAATGGGAAGACAGTGATATGATCCGCTTATGGGTTACCTGTTGCCATGAAAATGGCCAACTCATCATTGTAAATTACCTTTTCTCCCCTCCTGTATTTGGAGTTAATGTTCACTGTGTTGCCTTCTTGCACCTCACTATTGAGAAGACACCGGGAAGTAGTCATGCTTCAGAGTAACTGAATGCTAGCAGAGTATATATATATAAGTCTTCCCAAGGAGATCCAAGAACACACCGCTTAAAATCTAAATTAGTCAATTTAAATTATCCATGTTTGAAATGTCAGTTGTGTAGCCATGTTCAGTACAAATGTATATTCAAGCTGCCAGAAAAGGTGATTACTGGGATTCTGATGAAGAACTATGTGTTCTGGACTGCCATGTCTGGATTACTACAAGTTCAAGCTCTCCCTTGCCTGTGAAATGTTATGCAAGCAAACACCAAAAGCTGGAGGAAGATATGAGCTTGAAAGGAAATTATATGGCAGTAGTTCATTGCGGTGTTTCATGTTGCATCTTCTTGAATGCTTGTAACTATCCACTATTCAGAACCAAGCTGCTGAAACAAAGAGGTCAATGGTCTGGTCCACTCTGTTAATCTCTGCTTTTGGATATACCAATTACCGTATGTTCAGAATAACAGCAAAATTAATTAGAAGAAAAAAGCTATTAACTTGTGCTGCAAAATTAGCTGAGTTAAGCTCCCTCTCACACACACCCACACACAGGTACAGCTTTGCTAATTGTTTACTGAAGAAGGCACCTCGTATTATTACCTATATTTGCAGTGTATGTTTTAAACTGAATGGGGACTGAATAGATTTTTTCTGTTCCTTAAGGCATTACTAAAACTAATACTAAAAATGAGACAATTGAATGCCGCAACAGTATGACAAAGAATTTTTTAATTAAATCCTCCTAAATGTTGTGCCTACATCAACCTAACAATCAACAAGCTGGGCCTAGCTGAAATTGCTGGCCTTGTATTGTAATGCATCTTCCTGACTGCAAGGCATTTTCCAACTATTTAAATTTTATCAGAAATGGAGACTGAGGAAGGCTTGCTCTGGAAAACCGATCATCTTCCTCCTCTTAAGTTTTGCTACACTCCAGGCTGTCCAAATCTGGTGGAATCAAGACAGGGGCCTCTGAGGTGGAGGAAGCATTTTTTAAATTTTTATTATTTTGTAAAATGGGTTGTTGATTGCAATCCTCAACCAGATTGAAAAAATTCTCTCAACAGATCTGCTTACTGTCTAAATCACAGAGTAAAAGTTAAGTGGGCATGGGCTGTCCCCAATAGTTTCTTTTAATGGATAAGGTTCATTAGGAATCAATCTCCAGAAGGCAACTGATCAGATTGGACCGCAGTAGTAATTACTACCTAACTTATTGTATTGGTATCCTATGTAATCAATAGAGAGAAACAGGCATTTTAAAAAGTATATGCTAGTGCAGATTATTTTAGATATCTCTAGCTCACAGTATCTCTAAAAAAGCACACACACTAATACAAGTGCAGCTTTCTGAATTTATATATCAGTGAATTTTGATTTTTAAAGCTTTTTTAGAGCCGTTACTTCAAACAAAAAGAGGATATTAGAAAAAGGTGTAATTATGGGAATATTTGTTATTAAAAGTATTCAATATACTGAAATCTATTAAACGATCATGGCATTATGAGATATTACGAGGGATACCAATAAAAGCATGCATGCAATATTCTCAAATGTATGCCATCAAATAATCAAAGCTCTAATCGATGTCAGACTCTATTTATGTTAAATGAAGTCTTACATTACCTTTCTTTTTATTATTTGTATTTGTAGTATTATGTTCTGAATGTAAACTCAAGAAGTTTATAAATATGTTCATATGACTATATTAAGATAATTTCTTTCCTATCAAGCCCTGTAGCTAACATGGTGACACTCAAAAAATCTTGTTTAACTGACATTACGTAAATACAAATAGCCTTTTAATAATTATAATAGGTTGAATAGCAAGAGAAGCATATTAGAAGTGAAACAATATTGCCAGCATAATTGAGTAGTGGAAGTAAGTTAACAGTCCAATAATGTAATATAAATTAAAATCCCATGAAATTATGATAATATAATAAGAGTCTAAATAAGATTCAGTGACAGTAATATTTCAGACAAAAAGCTTCTTTAGGATACTTCTGTCTAAAATTACACATACAAAACTACATTAAAGGAACATTATTAAGGTTGCAAAGTCAAGCACTCAAAACAAGTTAGGGAATGCTCGAATTAAGTTTGCCCGTGCAACATTAATTCGGCACCCTTGTGTGGGGGCATTATGGCACAGTCTTTAATTACATGATCACATGTTATTTTTTCCACAGGGTGCCTGCCACCTTCAGCTAATTAAGATTCACAGGAAAACTTAATTTTCATTCTCTAATTTCTGCAGGTTTGACTTTGCAACCTTAATGATGCTATTTTATCATAGGCCTTTTTGTTTTGTATCTGTGTGTGAGAGAGTGAGAGAGACAGAGGAGGAAGGGTGAAGGGGCAGGTGTGCTTGTTAAGAAAACATTTTAAAGGTCATAGCCATCCCATGGTCTCACACTGGCGGCCAGCTAGATCTTTGGCAAAGATGGAAATATAGAGTTAAGCTCAGTAGTTAAGTTTCATTTTTCCTCAAAACACTCAGGAAAATAAACTACTACTGAGGAAAATAAACAAGAGGTAGCAAAAATGGGTTGTCATCTGCACTTGGTTAAGAACTGGAGGGTGCATATTTTCCGTCACCTTCAGTAAGTATTGAATGGCTTTCTAGAAATTGCTGAGTTTGATACTCTTGATTTCTTTTTTAGGTTTTAGCAAAAAAATAAGAGCTGGACTGTTGTAGGCCCATTCACCCCACTCTGGTGCAGTTTCTTTTTTCTGAGGGCTCTTACATTCTTCACATATCTTCTTCTGGAAATATTTACATACTCTGAGTAAAACCATTCTTGATCGTCGAAGTAAGTTTAAGAGTACAAGTCCTTAGATGAACAATACATGTCATGTTCTCCACCTTATATTTCTTATATCCTTTTTCTCTATCTTTTCCGATTTTTATGTCTTTGCTAAAAATTTGGTAACAAAACAGGGTAGAGCACTCCAGCACAAACCTCACACCGGGTGATTAGAGTGTACTGACTGCATGCCTAGGAATCACACAAACCTTTCATACACATTCAGGCCTTTAGTAAGAGCTTGTGTCTGAGCTGCTGAGGTTGGACCTTCCCCTTTCTGCAAAAACGCCTTTGTTTCTTCTTCACATTTTACATGTGTATTTATAATTGTTTATTGTATGTCAGTAAAGCATGTGCATTATGGTCTGTAATATGTATGTCAGTATGCATGTGCAAGTTACGCATATTTGGCATTTTAATATATATAGAAACAGATAAAAATACCTAGACAAGCCTTGCATTTGACCAAATTAAATATATCTGGGATGTTAAGTAGAAACATAGAATCATAGAATTATTAAGGTTGGAAACGACCTTTAAAATCTAGTCCATTCACCAATCCAACAGTATTGGGTTTGCCTGGCCGGATTTTGGAGGCGGCGGACTGTAGGGGTGGCTTCTGAAAGAAGCTGCTAGAAGCTTCCCCTAAGTCCGATAGAGCCGATGCCAGCTGGCTCCAAAGACAGACCCACCACTGGCCAAGGCTGAGCCTGTCAGTGATAATAAGATAGGAACGTCTCTGTGAAACATATTTAAGAAATTGGGAAAAATAGATCTGTGTCACACAACAACGGACAGAGAGACAGAGGAGTGAGAGTATGTGAAGAATCCAGAGTCAGTGAAGAAGGGGGGGTGAGGATGTGCTCCAGGCATCAGAGCAGAGTCCCCCAGGCAGTGGTGAAGACCATGGCAAAGCAGGCTGTCCTCCTGCAGCCCATGGATGTGATGGGGTGTAGATGTCCATACGTAGCCCGTGGAGGACCTCACACTGGAGCAGGTGGATGCCTGGACTGGGCTGTGACTCTGTGGGAAGCCCGAGCTGGAGCAGGTTGCTGCAGGAGCCTGTAGCCTGTGGAGAGAGGGAAGGCCATGCTGGAGCAAGTTAGCTGGTAGGACTTCTGTGACGTCTCAGGGGACTTGCACTGGAGCAGTTTCCTCATGGCAGTCTGCACCCCAAATTCACATTGGGGAGGATTATCCCTCATGAGAGGTTTCACATTGGAGAAAGGTGTCTGATGATTGTCTCCCATGAGAAGGACCCCACAATGACCCAGGGGAAGAGTGAAGAGTTCTCCCCCAGTGAAAGAAGCAGTGGAACCACAATCGGATGAACTGACTGTAAGTCTCATTCCCTGTCCCCCTGTGGCACTTGGGGGAAGGAGGTGGATAAAACGGGATTGATGTTTGGCCTGGGAGGAAGGGAAGGATGGGGGGAAGCTGTTACTTTTTTTTTTTTAAGATCTTTTTTTAGCTCTCACTACTTTTCTTTGATTTTTCTTTAATAAAATTAATTAATCTCCCCAAAAGTAAGTCTGTTTTGCCTGGGACAGATGTGAGTGATCTCCTTGTCCTTATCTGAAACCATGGGCCCTTTGATATATTTTCTCCCCCTGTCTGGCAGAGAAGGGAGGGGTGATAGAGTGGCTGCGAGGGCACCTGGCTGCTACCCAGGGTTAAACCACAACATCAACACTATCATGACCACTACTAACCCATGTCCTGTAGCACCATGCATACATGGTTTGTGAACACCTCCAGGGATAGTGACTTCACATTCCTGGGCAGCCTGTTCCAACGCTTCATCACTCCTTCAGTAGATAAGTTTTTCCAGTCTATACCTCTCCTGGCACAACTTGAGCCCATTTCCTCTTGTCCTGTCACTAGGAACTTGGGAGAAAAGACTGACCCCCATCTCACTACAATCTCCTTTCCAGTAGTTGTAGAGTTGAATAGTGCAAAAGGTCTCCCTTAGGTTCAGTTTCTCCAGACTAAACAATCCCAGTTCTCTCACTGGCTCCTCATATAACTTGTTCTCTGGACTCCTCACCTGCTCCAGGACCTTGCTGTCCTTCTTACATTGCAGCACCCAAAACTGAACACCCTACTCAAACTGTGACCTCACCAGTGCCCAGTACAGGGAGACTATCGCTTCCCTGATCCTGCTGGCCACTCCATTTGTGATACAAATCAGGATGCCATTGGCCTTCTTGGCCACCTGGGCACACTGCTGGCTCCTGCTCAGTCGACTGTCCATCAACCCCCCCAGGTCCCTCTCTGCCTGGTAGCTCTGCAGCTACTCCTCCCCAAACCTGTAGCTCTGCCTGAGATTGTTGTGACTGAAATGCAGGAACTGGCACTTGGCCTTGCTGAACCTCATAGAGTTGGTCTTCGTCCATTGATCCAATCAGTCCATATCCCTCTTCAAGGCCTTCCTACCCTCCAGCATATCAAAACTTCTACTCAATTTGGTGTCATCTGTAAAATTAGTGATAGTACACTCGATCTCCTCATCCAGACCACTGATGAACAAGACTAACCTGAAAACTGAGCCCTGGGGAATATCACTTGTGACCAGCTGCCAACTGGATTTAATTCTGTTCACCACCACTCTCTGGGCTCTGCCATCCAATTAGTTTTTAAGCTATTAAAGAGTATACCTGTCTTAGCCATGAGTTTCTAGTTTTTCTAGCAGAATGACACGGAAAATGGTGTCAAAGGCTTTAATAAAGTCCAGGTAGACATTGTTCACAGCCTTTCCCTCCTTCACCAGGTGGGACATCCAGTCGTAGAAGATCAGGTTGGTTAAGAAGGACGGCCCTGCCTTCCATGAACCTGTGCTGTCTGGGCCTGATCCCCTGGCTGTCTTGTACGCACAGTGTGAGCGCACTCAGAATGAATCGCTCCATAATCTTCCGTGGTTTCAAGGTCAGGTTGACAGGCCTATAGTTCCCAGAACCCTCCTTCCAGCCATTCTTGTAGATGAGAGTCACACTGGCAAGCCTCCAGTTGTCTAGGACTTCTCCTGTTAAGCAGGACTGCTGATAAACAGTGGAGAGTGGTTTGGCAATCTCCTCTGCCATTTCCCTCAGCGGTCTTGGGTGGATCCTGTCTGGCTCCATGGACTTGTGAGTGTCCAGGTGTTGTGACACGTCATTAAACTCCTTCCACTGGGATTCTGGGGAGTTTAGTCCACTCTCTATCCCTGTTTCCCATGTTAAGGGGCTGAATATTCTGAGGATAACCAGTCTGACTATTAAAGACTGAAGCAAAGAAGACACTAAGTACCCCAGCCTTTTCCTCATTCTTGGTGGCGATGTTCTCTCTCATATTCAATAAAAGACGGAGATTCACATTGGGTCTTTTTTTGTTTTTATTGTATTTATAAAAACCTTTTTTATTATCCCTTATGACAGTGGCCAGACTGATTTTTAGCTGAGCTTTTGCCTTTCTCTCCCTGTATCTTCTAGCTAGATCCCTATATTCTTGAGCTGCCTGCCCCTTCTAAATGTGGTAAACTCTCCGTTATTCTTGACTCCCAGCCAAATCTCCCTGTCCAGCCAGGACAGCCATCTTCCCTGCCAGTTCATCCTATGGCACACAGGGACAGACTGCTCCTGTGCCTCTAAGACTTCCTTCTTGGAGAGCAATCGGCCTTCATGGACCACTTTGCCTTTTAGGACTGTCTCCTAAAGAACTCTCCTAACCAGTGTCCTGAGTAGGACAATGTCTGCTCTGTGGAAGTCCATGGATTTCAAGTATGTCCAGCAACCTATCTGAATTAATTTACTGAAAAATGTAAGCAGAATGAAATTACACTGATTAAGTTTGCAGTCTCTGCATACCTCAAGATCTGTCCGAGGGTGACTGTGTCGCAACATGGGTCGGTAGTGTTAGGCTGTGCTGTGGACCCTCTGAAAAACTGGAAAAGTGGAAAACTCTGGAAAGTGGAAAACTCTGTGGAGGTTACAGAGTTTTCTTCCAGTTCATTGTGCAACCCGAAGATAATTTGATTCTGAATGACCCCAGAGTCACCTTTTCACTCCTCTACCACCTGTACTTGAACAAAGCAGTTTGGGAATAGTTCCGGTGAATCTACAGTTTTTCAGCAGATATAAGGTCTAGGAACCCTCTGCAGTCATACAGTTATTTGAAGCATAAATTAACATTAAAGCAACAGACTCTAGAACTGACTGCAATTGTGGTCACAGCAGATGAAACTTAGATGTAAACTGTATTTTCATGTATGTATTCAGGCACAAAATGGGCTCAAGAGTTTGCACTGGTTTGGTACTAGAATACTTGCACAGCTTGAGGCATCTGAGCTAATATCTTTTATTTTTGTGTAAAAACCAGCAGTCAGTTCACAGATTTCAGCATCTGTTGGTGTCAAGCATTTGGGGAAATGGGAACTGGAAAATCAGTGTGAGATATTCAGACATCCTTCAGTCACCTGAAGATGGGTGGAAATGTTTAGGGAAACAATCCCTATCATCTTTCAGGACTACAACATGGATGACATAGTTGTCTTGTACAATGTCTCTTTATTCAGCTAAAATCAAGATAAAGCTTCTTTCTTATTTTTTTTGTTTTTAATTACTGTACTTCATTATTTCAACTGCAAGCTCAAGACTGATCTTCCAGCTTCTTCTTAACCAGCTAGATTGCAATATCCACGGTCAGGCTGAGGTCTTGTGGACTTGTTAGTGCGTATGTGTGTGTATGCATTTCTCAGAGGGAAAAAAAAAGCAAACCAAAAAAACCGCTGTTTTCCCTGCATGGATATTAATGAATGACAGTTATTGCAGGAGCTGGTGTATTTTTTTTTAAGTTAACCAAATTGATGACATTACCAGCATTCTCTAGATTTTATTTGTTTCGCTTTTCAGATACCCTTTTTTTTCCTCCCTTCTTTATTTTTTTTAAACAGATGATGAATCCCTGCTTCTGCAGTAGCAAGGTTCATGTTACTCTGTTCAGCTGGAGGAAGTGACCTGTGGCCTTTCTCCAACAACAAATTTCTCTCCTCGTCTGGAAAGACCTATTTCTTTGGGGATGACAAATGCAGTTGTGTACCACCATATTCCCCAAATTCTTTTTTTACTTCTTTCCCAAATGGAACTTTCTAAACAACGCATTACTGGTGGCTACATGATGCTGAACTGTTTTATGCACAAATGTGGTGGGAACACTGTAGCTTTTATTTAGTCAGGGACAACTGGAGTAGATTTTCAGACCGACTTTTCCAAATGGATAAGAACCAGAACATTAATCTTTACAAGCACTGCCTCCATCTCTCTTCTCTCTTTCCCTTCTGGCAGCCTTTTCATTTATTTATTTATTTGTTTACTTGTTTTCCTGTTTCTTCAGAGATGGTGGATTTTTTCACAGCCATAGGGAATGGGAGGCTTGCAAACCAAATTCCTTATTGAGTTACAACCTGATCCAAAGTCCCTTCAGCTGGCTCTCTTTGACTTCAAAGGTGCTCAGTCAGGCCCACAGCGTTAGAAGACTCCAATTACACCTAATTACAGCAGCATGTATTTTCTTAACATAGGCATATGCCTGCAAGCCACATTTCAAAAAGGCCACTCAGTAGCCACTACTAGGCTTAGAATTATTTTCTCTAATATCTAGAAAAGTTTTCAAAAGATAGCATAACATCTGTTAAAGCAAAGTAGCCATAACAATTAATATTTGGCTTTTATAAATAGCTTTTAATTCTGATAATGAAGAAATTCTTACAGAACAGATGCTCTGTTAGCTCTCAAGGGGAAAAACAAGATACCAGATGTAATGCAGTGTGATACAAACAAACAAACAAAAAAACCCCAAAACCCCATATTGCCCAATGTCACCTCTTTTTCCTTAAAATGAAAAGAAAGAAAAAATTCCTTCACTACCAGCAGATCCAACTTTATTCAGATATAAACAAGCATTAAAAATTCTGTTCTGGCTGTTTGCGCCAGATCCTGGTTTACAATGTTTGTGGTGCTTTGCAGACAAGGTGAAGGTAACACAGTTCAACCTAATCTAATGCTACAACTACCAGTCACACCAAGATGATGTATGCCCATCCATTTAAAACCTACTTTCACTGTAAGGAGAACAGGCAAGAAGGAATTCAACCATGTTCAAACAACCTCTGTTAGTGCGGTGACTTAGCTCCATCAGGCACCTAAAGAGAGTTCTCACCAGGCTTCAGTTTGTTCTGGCAATATTTTAGCCTCTGCTGTTTCCCAGTGCAGAGAGGATTAGCAGAAAGTCTGTTTCTTCTTTCATTTTTTTTCCTACTGACCTTCTTGCAAGGTTTAAGGTTTGCCTTGTTCCGGAGGATTGGAGTTTGCAGGCTTATAACTACAAAACTTATACTTGTGTAAGAGCAGATTTGATCCAAAGACTTTATATTCCTTCATTAATTTAATGAGCCATTATATTTCCCCATCTGTAGCGATTTTTTTTTAAAAAAATACATTATATTATAGGATATGCTAAACATTAGCTATGGAAATTGTTGAATCTGAGGTTTTATGGTTTATTGCAGAAAAAAGTCACATCAGCTAACTCAATATGTAGGGTGTCCATTTATGGAAATTCCTGCTAAACCTCCATGTAGCTATGCTAATTATTATTTTTTAATTATTTATGGGATCCTTTTCCATCTCTCATACTACCTACTTAACACCTCAGGCTTTTTGCACCAACAAAATGAACTTCTTCAGTACCTGAAAGAAATTACGATTGCTAATGTACTCCTGTTCTGTATGTGTTAATATACTCTTCTGCAAGAATGATGAGCCTGCGACTGAGTGAAGTTCAGAAGCCAAGGGCAGAAATTCCCTGACACATGATTTTCTAGCTACCAAATAACAGGAGAAATATAAGAAGAGTTTCAACATGGTGTGTTTTCACTTTTATTTATCTGTGGGACCAGATAGGACATTTCTAATGAGGATTCATCATCTTGGCAAGTGAAGTTCAGATAGAATATATGAGCAGGAAAAAAACAGGGAAAATTTGTACTCAGATGTGACTCTCATTCTTTGTAATAATGTAAATATTAAAGTCCTGGCTCCTATGCTGTTGCAGATTGTCATTAGCTAAAGTTGTTAGTGCACAGAAAAAGGAAAGGTGACATCTTTTGATGTATATTTTTTTTTTCTACACCGGAAACACCTCAATTCTCTTTATGACCATGACATCCTCTCCTAATCACAAGACCAACTTTCTCCTGAGCTCCTGTGATTTCTTTGGTGATTATGTATATTTTAAGAAAATTGTTGGAAAAAAACTTCTTGCATTAATTGGGAGAAAAGTACTAATAATCTTACTGTGAAGAATGAAGTGAGATTAGACCTTAAATTTAATAAACCAAGGAGTATGTGTGATCCTTAGACATATATTTATGGTATGCCTATTTAATAGCAGCTCGTTAGTGCAGTCTGTATTTCAGAGGAGGCTCTATGTTTAATTTACTGATAATAACTATTGTCTTAGAAATGGCCTGCTGTCTGAATGTGTAGATTTATATTACATCCAGGCACTATACACTGTCATCACCCAAGATTATGGTCTTCACTATGACGGATTTTTTTTTTTACAGAAATATCCTGCTTTGTAATGAACTTCCTTCCCCATCCAAAATAAGAAATTATCCAGCAATCTAAAGAAAGTTTCAGGATTTCGTTTTTCAGCCAGGGAAACAAATCAAACCAAACCAAACCAAACTGAACCAAACCAGAACAAAACAAAACAGAAAAAAAAAAGCCAAGCAGAGTACAATTTTTGATAGAATCACAGAGTAGTATTGGTTGGAAAAGACCTCTGAAGATTGTTTAGTCCAACTTCCTGCCACAACAGGATCACCTAGAGTAGGTTGCACAGGAACATGTCCAGACGAGTTTTGAAAGAGACAGAAATTTAACAACCTCACTGGGCAGCCTGTTCCAGTGATATAAAATCCAATGTATTTAATCCGCTGATAAGATGATGAGACCAACTATTAGCTTTTTTTGTTTATTTTGCAGATATCCTGACTTTAAAATGATGAGAAACCAAATTCCACTACTTTTTCCAGATTAATACTTTAAATATTTTTTTTTTTTTTTTTTTACAGTGAGTAAGAAAGACCTAGTTGTAAGTAATAAAATTTTAGTACATCAAGTTCCAAGTTCACTGAATGAATAGGGAAGCTCCACATTTCACAGACATGGAAAAGAGCTCAGACAAAAATATTTCATAGCTGTGAAGATGAAACACATCACTGCTGGTGCTGGAGTGGTTTTTAGGGAGCTATACTCTCTGAAGAAGGAGTGGGTTGACCTGAAAAAAAATAATGTGTGGAGGATTGAAAAACACAGGGATTCAGCTAGGTCAACAAGTGCTAAGTTAGGTCCTATGAAATAGCATGTGCCTAATTAATATTGTAGTTATCTAACCATGAATTTCAAGGAGGGCTTTACACCACCTTGCTGAGTTGAAATATTAGGCTGATTGGGCCGGCAGTCTCACACGAGGTTTACGCACAGCAGATCTAGATTTTGTGATGAAGTAGGACATTTTGATTAAATTCAGACCGTTTCAGACAGCTCTTTTTGCAAGACAACATGTCTTCAGCATTAGAGTTTATAATTCTTATAGCATGAGGGCATTATGTTGTGATATACTGATCTGAGTAGAGTGGGATTCTCATATCAAAGATATCATTCCTGAAATAGTGTAGAATACATATAGTTGAGAATCAGAACTCTTTTTTCATTGTATACATATCTGTTCCTGTGTTGAAGCAAGCAGTCAAACTATAAAAATAATTTGTAACATATAGAAATTTTCAATTTGTTCAAAATTGACCAGAATCCACTTCAGTCAAGGTAACTTTTAATGAAATTTTTAGGGTGGATGTCTCATGTAATTATGGCTCATGTCTGTAGCTGAAGTAAATCTCCCATGATTGGCACTACAGGAGCAAAACATATCAAGGGGTGAAAAATTCAGGAGAAGATGCCAACTAATCCAAACCAAGATTACAAGAACTTTAAAACAACTGCTTCCAGGGCAGCTGAGATTAATACTTTCTGACTTTGAACTGACATCAAATGAATCATTTCATCTTTATTCGGAAAAACAGGAAAATTCAAACCAATGTGACTCAAAGAGTTGTCTATCAACATTTTTTTTTCTATAAATCATGTTTATTAATATGAAAATATTTTTCTAGTATGATTCCATCAAGTTTAACTTCAGAAGCATGGTTTAGTATTTTTAATTATTATTATAATTATTCTTATCTACATTTTTCATTCTTGCTTATGCTTAAATATAATAAAAATTTTATTATTCATACCAAACATTGACCTTTTTCTTTTCTATATAACCCAAATTTGCATCATGCTACTTAAATGACACTGCACATCTCTAATTAAATTGATGCAGAATGGGAAAAAAAAAAAAAAAAGCATAAAGGACTAAATTTTATTGTGAAAGACGTGCCATAGCACCAAATGTCAAATCCCCTATAATAATATGTGCAATAGAGATGTTCACCTACTGTCAATCACAAACAGGAAACACTCTGTTGCCTTTCCAAGCTCTTCTGAAAAAAATCACATATTTTTACATACAGATGAAGAATAATATTACCTCTTTTTTAATGCTATTATATTCCAAAGCTGAATATTACGGTATAACAAATAATGCAAAGGATAATGACAAAGAAATGTGACATTTTCTGCTTCTGAACACCAGACTCAACAGCCTGCTCATTTCAAGTCAAACCACTCTTTCACTCTTTGCTGCTTCTTTTATCTGAGGTGTTTTGATGTGGGGGTTCTTTAATGTTGCATTTTTCCTTTCCCAAAATTTTCTTTAGCCAAGGCAGTGGTTTGTTTGTTTTCCTTGTTTGACATCTACAATGTCAAGCAAAATAAGACTTTAGTTGAAGGTAGAGGCAACGTAAATGCAGGAAAAAACCTGCTCAATGGAGACAAGTCTGGGAGTTGCATATCAACATTTGTGGGAGAGTATGTTAGCTCCACTGCTCTCTGTGTGGAGGTAGGGGACAGTAGGCCATCTGATAGTGAGGATAGTAGAGCTACCAATTCTCTAGGACTCATGGTAGCATCTGGAAATGATCAAGTAGGAATTAGACCTCCAGCCTTCACCAAAAGATGTATCTGTACCAATGCATATATTAGGAAGAGCTCAAAGCTGTTGTCCAACAGGAAAACAATGATATAGTTGCCCTCACAAAAGTAATGTGGGATGAAACTTATAACTGGAGGGCAATGCTGAATGGGTATAAGCTCTTCAGGAGGGATAGGCCTGGAAGGAGAGATGGTGGAGAGGCCCTGTGTGTTAGGGAAAATGTGAACTGCCTTGAGCATGATGGTGATGATGATGTTAGGGCTGTATTCTTGTGGTTGAGAATTCTCTCTGGAATGCCAACAAGGCAGACATCACCTGTTATAGACCACCTAACAAAGATGAAGAAATAGATGAATTATTCTGCAAACGGGTAAAATCTCAGAATCGCTAGTCCTTGGTCTGGTCAGGGACTTTGAGTTTCAAGATGTTTGTTGAAAGTATAACACAGCAGAGAGGAGAAAGTCCTGGAGGTTCCCAGAGTGTGTGTAAGACCACTTCTTAACACAGCTTCTGAGTGAACCAGTTAGGAATAGCTCCATGCTAGACCTGCTGTTCATGAAAAGAGAAGAACTAGTGAGGGATGTGAAGGTTGGTGGCTGTCTTGAGCAGAGTGATGATGAGATGAGATAGTCTTCATTTCTTGGGGAAATAAGGAGGGAGTAGAGCTACGTGCTTTGCCTTCTGGAAGGAAGATTTTGCTCTGTTTAGGAGACTGATTGACAGAGTCACTTGAAATACAGTCTTGAAGAGCAAAGGGGTTCAGGAAGTCTGGCCTATGCTTAAGAGAAATCTTCAAGGCACAAGAACAAACTGTCCCTGTTTGCTGTAAAATGGGTTGGCAGGATAGGAGACTGGCCTGGCTAAATGAAGAACTTTAGCCAGAACTCAGGAAGAGAAGGAAAGTCTATGGTCTATGGAAGAAAACACCGACAACATGAGGATATTGCAAGGTTATGTAGGGGGAAAATTCGAAAGGCCAAAGCTCAACTAGAACTTGATTTAGCCAGCACAGTTAAAAATACTAAAAAATGTTTCTATAAGTATGTCAACAGCAAAAGGAGGGCTAAGGAAAATCCACATACACCACTGGATACAGGGGGAAGCCTCGTGAACAAGGACAGGGAACAGACTAAGTTACTAAGTGCCTACTTTCCCCCAGCCTTTATCAGACATGGCACTTGTTCCCCAAATGCCCAGTTCTCTGAACTGGAAGAAATGGATGGGGGGTTGAATGGAGTCCCCACCATCCAAAAGAACACGCTTGTGGTCTATTGTGTCACTTAGAAACACACCGTTCTATGGGGCCACATGGGATCCACCCAAGTGTGCTGAGGGAACTGGAAGAATTTCGCCAAGCCACTCTCCATCATTTCTCAGAAGTCCTGGCTAACTGCAGTGGTCCCAGTCGACTGGAAGCTAGTACTACAGGTCTGTCAGTCTGACCTCAGTACCAGGAAAGACTGTGGAGTCGGACATCTTAAGTAACATCACACGTCACATACAGAAAAACCAGGGGAACAGTCCCAGCCAGCATGGCTTTGTGAAGCAAGACAATCAAGTCTTGCTTGGCTAACCTGATCTTCTTTTATGACGAGGTCATCTATTTAGAAGACGTGGAAAGAGATGTGGATGTTGTCCACCTGCATCTCAGCAAAGACTTTGACATCTTTTCCCACAGTATTCTTCTTCAGAAACACTGCTCAAGGCTTGGATAAATACACACTGCTGCTGAGTCCAAAGAGTGGTAGCGGATGGAGTAAAATCTGACTGGCATACAGTCACAAGTGGTGTCCCTCAGGGCTTAGTACTGGGGCCTATCTTTTTTTATATCTTTTTTTTTTTTTTGCAATCTGGGTCAGGAAATCAAGTGTACCTTCAGTAAGTTTGCATATGACACAAAGTTAGGTGGATGTGTTGATCTGCTGGAGGGTAAGGAGGTTTTACAGAGGTGTTTAGACAGGCTAGATGAAAAGTTCCAAGGCAAATCGAATGAGATTCAACAAAGCCAAGGGCCTGGTCCTTCATTTGTGTCACAACAACCCCACGGAAGTCTACAGACTTGGGCATGTGTGTTTGTCGCCTGGGGAAGTTGATTGACGAGTGGTTGAATATGAGACAGTAGTGTGCCTCGGTGTCCAAGACCACCAATGGCACCCTGGCTTGTATTAGAAATAATGTGAACAGTACGACCAAGACATTGATTTTTCTCCCTGTACTCGGTGCTGGTGTGGCTGCACCTTGAGTATTGTGTTCAGTTCCAGGCCCCTCACTACAAGCAGGACACTGAGACACTGTAGGGTGTCCAAAAAAGGGCAACAAAGCTCATGAAGGGTGTGAAACACAAGTCCTGTGAGGAGCAGCTGAAGGAACTGGGATTGTTTAGCCTGGAGAGAAGAAGGCTGAGGGGAGACCTTATCATTCTCTACAACAACCTGAAAGGAGGTTGGAGAGAGGAGGGGGTCAGACTTTTCTCCCTAGTAGCAAGTGATAGAACTAGAGGAAATGGCTGCAAGTTGTGCTAGGGGAGGTTCAGGCTGGATGTTAGGAAGACATTTTTCACTGGAAGGGCAATTGGGCATTGGAACAGGCTGCACAGGGCAGTGATGAATTCATCAACCCTGGAGGTGTTTAAACATGTTGGTCTGGTGCTTAGGGGCATGGTTGAGTGGTGACCTGGCAGTCTTAAGTTAATGGTTGGACTCGATCTTAAAAGTCCCTTCCAACCAAAAACATTCTGTGATTCTGTATTTTTCCCCATGATCTTAACAAAAGTAACGTAAGAAAAATTCATATTGTGCTCCAAACCTCCTGTAATAAATGGTGACCGAGCCTAAATACACAATATCCAACCTCTGAAACTTTGCAAGATATTACAGTATTTAGACACCGTGGGTATGTCTGTGTAGAATGGGCCCTTAAAACAGCTCCCTAACCTATATAATAATACCAATAATAAAGCTTTCAGTACTTATCAGCCTCCTGCTAAGCACACTCCCTCTGTTTGAAAATCTTGCTAATTCAGGACCATTAAAATAGATTCTCTTAAAGACTTCATTCTGTCAACACCAAAACCAGAGATATATAGAGAAAGGGATTTAATTATCACTGTTCTATATCTTGAAGTGTGAGTTTTTTCTCAGTAATAATTGCCTAAGTTTGTCTTCAAAAGGCATTTTAATAGTGTTAATACTAGTAAATATTGCTCATTTTGGTACTGATGTGCTGTTTTAATAGTTCCCACGGTTTCTAAAAGTCATTTCTTATTGTTTTACTGTAGAAAGAATCTCACTTTAATTATGTCATAATTGTTTGTAAGCCATAGAATCTTAATTAATGCCAATGGCTTAAAGGCACACACTGAGCACAGACTTTATGTTTGTGTTTGTTTTCCAGACTCTTCCTTCTGTAACAAGAGTCCCAGCATGCGTTCTTATGAGCTGCCTATTCTCCTTGGTCCTTTCTCTTGGTTGCTGCTTTTTACATTCATATTTTGCAGTCTTGTCCCTTTTCCTGCTTCCTTGCTTTTGTAATCTTTATTTGTAGGTTCTTCCTTCTCTTTTTAACCTAATTTTAATTGATTATTTTAAATTGATTTCTAGACACAGCATCAATATGGACTTCAAAACCACAAATAGGTAGGAACTACAATAAAACCTAGGAGTATGAATTTTTTCCCCTAAATATCTCTCTGACCATGCTGGAAAAGATTAGCCACGTCCATCAAGCTTCCATTAAAAAAAAAGTCGATAAATAAAAGAAAACTAATAGCTTTCATTTTTTGTGGCGTATCTAGAATTTAAAGACCTCAAGGAATTCTTATGATTAATATAAATATTCTTGTCATGGCTTTGACATATGAACAAAAATAAAGTATGAAAAGATACTGCAAGAAAAAAAAGCTTCCGAAGTTTCTGCTGGAAGATAAATAATCCTGCTTCTCCGATTGAATCAAAGGTAAAGAGTGACAGACAATGGCTATAGCGGATTCCCACCTGGATTTACTTACAAGTGATTTTCATCACAGTAGTTGCTAAAGGTCTTAAATCCAGAGTTTCATGTTCTAAGTGCTGCTTAAACAGAGAAATTATTCTGTTAGAATACAAAGCTGAGAGAGACAACATTACCATTTTACAGGACACAAAGACATTACATGTAAAGAGATTGAAACACTAAATTTTCAAAGGTAGTCACACATGCAAGTGAATATCTCTTATTTGTTTGGGTATTTTTGCTTAAAATGTCTCAGCAAGTTACATACTAGAGTTGTTTGTGTCAGTATTTTCCACCAATCTCCACCCATATCAAAGTAAGTATCAGTCAGCATATCAAATAAAATTCACATTATGTTTTGTTAGCTGTTTTTTTAGGGTTTTGTTCTGAGTTTTGGTGGTGGTGTTTTTTTTTTTTCCTGGGGTATATTTCTAAGTTTTACTTAAAAAGAATGTACTGACACTTTTTCTTTCCTTATAGGAATGTATTTCAGCAAAAAATACCATTACAATAAATGTAACTGTGTCCTTTTTTTGATATAATACAAATGTGGGATTTAACTAAATTACATAAAACTCACGATTTTTTTTTTCTCTCAGAGCTGAATTATTAGTACAGTATAAAAATGTTTTCTTTCTGAAGTTTCTAAATCATGACTTGAATATTTTATTGCTTGAAAGTCATTTGTGTCAAGATTAGTGAGAAACCTATGTCTGGAGTCAAGACAGCAAGATATATATTGTTCCTTGTTTTAAGAGCTTGAAAACCATACTGACCCTACATGGTCAAACTGGACCATCTTTGTGTAGGTGTGTAAGTAAAATGGAAATCACACTGGGCATCTAGCTGAATTTTCTGCTGTTCACATTTATTTCCATTTCTAATGGCACTAAGACTTTATGGCAGAACTTGGAATTAATACAGTTCTTTCATATCACAGCTCAGTGATTAAGCTTCAAATGAAACTTCTCTACACAGAGAAACTTTTTAATTTCAACTCTTTTCGTGCCTATAGATGCAAAAGGATTGTGATTAGACTTTGAATAGTTTAGGCAGGCACCTAAATAACAATGCTTTATATTTAATCTACTTACCATTGAGTAAACTTATGTGTGTCTTTCACGTATGTGCAAACATATAACCACTCTTGATGGAAAAGGGAGAATGTGCTACACTACTGTTGCTGTAGATGCTTCATTAACTAACATATTTCAAAATGCTTTTACCATTGGTAGAGACTTCATGAATGTCTTGTCCTGTAACTGTGTTTTACAGTCTAAGAAGGACTCAGTTTTCCCTAGTGATGGAGTAAAAGAAATAGTTAATGATATGAATGATTCCTCAAGAAATTCAAAAGAATTTAAAAGTAACAACTATTTTCCAGTGAATTGGAGAATTCATCTTCTGTGAAGAAGCAGGGAGAAAGACATAGATTAAAACAAAGCCTGCAAAGAGAAGGCCTTAAAATTCTTATAAAAAAATCCCTTGAAAAAAAAATTGTAATATTTTGATTGAAATATGTCTTATTTAATGCACAGTTACAAAAATAATAATCCAACATGAAAAGCCATTTCAGAAGAAAATGAAAGTGTATTTCATTGTGACTATATCAAAATGTGATTCATGACACTGGAAGGATCTGAACTGACAGGATAAATGTAATAAAATTAGTGTTGGCAAAATTTAAAAAAAAGAACTGAAAGAGCTGAGCAGCTTGCTGTAGGTACTTCCTATCATGCAGGATCAAGGCTTTATTACATGACATATCTGTGCAGCAGAAGTAGCCTCTCTCCTTTAACATTTATAGTACCCTCCATGCCCCTAAGTGAACACAAATTTCTAGTTAATATTAGTAAGTAAAAGTATCAATAATCTTAAAAGGTGCAAGTTTCTGCTGCCAGAAATCTTTTTTTTTTCTTTTTTTTTGTTTTCTTTTTTGTAGCATGAAAGACATATAATAAAAATGGGAGGGGAAAAAGGTTGAAGGATATGCTTGGAAAACTGTTGGTGTTTAAACCCTGCAATGTATATGATGTCACATAGGACAGGTCACACTTTGTGACCTGTTCCCCAAGTAACTTTCAGCTCTATGTCAGTAAGATATAATATGAAAAGGATCAGTTAGGGAGCATTTTTGTTTTTCTATTTTCTGTAAGAAAATAGTATATCTTTAGTTCTGTATTCAAATGAATGAAATTTTACACTGAAGTAGCTTCCTTCTTATACTTAGTTTATTTTTGAAAAGAGTCGCTTTCTTTTCTGCCTTCCTCTGTCTTCAGGTACTTAAACTCACTAAAGGCAGAAAATAATGGCTATAAATAGAAATGAGAAGAAAATATTGAAGTTTGTAATTCTAGAAACTCCCAGTGGAGCCTTTGGGAAGTCAAAGGCACTTTTTCCTGCAAAGGCATCCCTCCAGAAACAGTGTCTTGTACCACCCTTGAAGTCATAGAATCGCAGAATCATAGAATTGTCAGGGTTGGAAGAGACCTTAAAGATCATCTAGTTCCAACCGCACCGCTATGGGAAAGGACATCCCCCACTAGACCATGTTGCCCAGAGCCCCACCCACTTATGAGGGATCAACCAACACAGCTCCAGCATGGCAGCTCCTGAATCATCATTTACCAGTAAGACCTTAAGGAGTAGTTGTTGCTGGAGACCTGGCAAGTTCTCCTTAACAGCATCAACTGTCATGTTTGATAGATGCTGAGATCCTGCAGCACTGATGTTAAATGTAAAGTATCCTGGAAGGGGAAGCAACAGGTGCCCTCCCAGTAAGGAGAGCAAACATTTTGAGATGGGAAAGGACTAACTCAGGTCGACTATGTTTTCTTTCAATATTATTCTACCTTAGCATATAAAGAACCAACCCTTTATTGCCCATGATATAAGACATTTGCACATAAAAAAAAAAAGAGACAAAGTATCTTTTCCAGGACCTCAGAGACTTAAAATTATATGACGTTTTGAAACTTTTCATTTAATACAGATGTCTTTCCAATATGATAATAAGACCTTTGATCATCACTTCTCAGTACATATAAACAACATCTTTGTGAAAAGAAATATAAACCAAGGGAAATGTTTTAAACATTTTTAAACTATTTATTTACAAATCTTTTGTCTTCCCCCCCTTTTTTTTTAATATGAAAAAAGATCCAAGGTATAACAAGGTGTATTAAATGATACCTGTATGCATGTGGGTGAAAATGTGATGGGATGAAATTAGATACACAAAAATACCTAGAATTAATACAGAAAAGTGTAATTTCATGCTGGACACAAAGTAAATCACTTGTGTGGGGCAAAAATGTTCTCATGAATTCTTCTATATATTTTGAGATCAGTGATAGAATTGGCAGTAATTATTTCAACTTGAGCATGAGAAAGTTTGACATACCCAGTACACATCAAATGCCATCTTCACAAAAATTCTGCTCATCCCAGTGAAGTTCTTGCACTACTGGACAACTTTATGGATAACATTTCACACATGCTGTGAGCTTCCCTGTGGCAAACACCTTGAAAATTTTCTGTAGGGATCTGAGAACGATGTACTTGTCAAAACACTGAAAATATTTTCAGGAATATTTCTTCAACGTCACACAGTTACAAGGGTATGGACGTATTTTCCACGTCTAGCTTATATTAACTGTAACATATATTGGACAAAAATGATAATATTTTTAAGAAATGGGCTCTGGGTCATATTCAAGGCTGGCACAGATTGCTGCAGCTCTACTGATCTGTCCTATTATTTCCAATTCTGTTTGGGATGGAGAGAATCTCATGTTCTTTTGCTTTCACCAAATATCCTTCCCTTTCACCTTTCATTCTCTAGGGCAGTGATTATCAGATGTTGAAGACAACATGTAATTTGGGAAACAGTGACTTTTAGCCTCAGGCAAATTCACAAATGTTTGCAATTTTGCTGCAGGGCAGAGGTAGAATGTAATCATATGTGCCACAAAAATAGTTCTTTTCACAGTCAAACTAGAGAGCTTTTTAGACAACAATTAAATTTGTCAATGTTTGTGAAGAAATTAGTCCTTATGTACAGGGATTTACAAAATGAGAAGCATTATATAGTTAATGTAAAGACACGCATCAAGATGAGATTGCTGTGCCTACATGAGGACATCTCCATCTGAGCTACTCACCCAGGCTCCTTCACATCCAGTGGAGAAAAATGGGAGCTTTTGGGACAACAGTCATGCCAAACTCATATCTAAGATGAGTCAAATGGAGTATGTTCTACAAGGGTCTGACTTTCCCCTTGACCAAACCATGGTCAATATAGAAACATCCTTTATTTCAGCACCTACAACCAGAAATATGAAAATCCCACCACAAGTTGCTCGTGTGGTGATACCTATATAAATTGTGTAGGTGGGAAGCATGTCTGTGAACTCAGCCTCCCATTCATTTACCTCATGCCCAGCGTATTGGAAACCAGAGCAACTTTTGGCAACATTTAAAGCAGTCATACTTAAAATCCTCTTAGGGGAATCTTCCCTGGTGTAGGGCTGAGCATGCGACCTTCCATCATCAATATCCTGCCCATCTCCCTTCTCATGTCTTTTCCTATGAGAAGCAGCAGCAATGGCAAAGACCACAGGCTTCCAGAACATCATGGGGTATGACATCACTGCTCTGCCTGTGCGTTAATAATGATGGGCTTACTTCACTCTTTCAAGCACTATATTTATATAGTATTATCTTAAATTGCACTATGTATTTAAAAATCCATTTTAGCCACTCTCAAGACCCTATTCAAGAATTGTGTCTGTAGCGTACAGAAGTTATCTGGCTAGTGGCACGAAGGGAAAAAAAATAATAAAATCAGTGATTGAATTGCTTTCTGCTCATAATGGGTGACTAAATGCAGTACAGTGCTCTGTTTTAAAACTGTCAGTAACCCATAGTTGTTTTTTTTTATATTTACTTTAATGAGAATAACTCACAACAACAGCAGCTTGTCATCACTTCCATCTCATTGCTCTTGTTTACACACAGGGCTATAAAACTTTACCTCTGTGGATTGCTTTAAAAACATAAATAAAAATAAAACCTAATTTACATTTTTGTTCCAACTGGTTTTCTTGACAGACAGCTGCCCACAGCTCAGTGGTTGCTCTGTTCAATGTACTTTAATTTTCAGCTTTCAAGTTTTTCTGCAGCCCATTCAGAAGTAAATTCTCAGGGAAAATTGAGCTCTGTCATGGATGGATTAGTACTATAATAGTTGGTCACATATCTTGCATGAAACCTTTCAAAAGCAAGGCAAATGAGAAGGAAATGAAATTCATTTCATACTTCTTCAAGCACGCTAAAAGACTTTCTCTCCAAGTAATCTGTGAAGTACCACTAGTTTATTGGAGGTTCACATAACTACCATTACATTATACCTTGTCACAATCTCATATATTGGGTGACTGCTTTTTCTGAACTGATGGTACCTGCAAAGTGTGTTCCATAGGCACTGAGGAGAGAATTCTGATTCTCAGAGCAAAATGTATAGGTCCTAGAAATGGCATAAATAAAAGTACTTGAAGCAAATTGGGACATTATGGGTCATAGGTCAATGAAATCTGAAAGGGAGATATATTGAGGAGACATCACATTTGCTATGTGATGAACGGATAAACTGAAAGAGAAAAGGGGAAAGAGAGAGGAGAAGAAAGAGCAAGACAGAGAAAGCATAATAAAGTTTTTTTCTGAGACAGCTAACATACAGAAGCTACAGCCATTTCCCCTTGCAGAGGGAGATGAGGCTATATTGCTTTTAGCAATTCATTTGGTTTCTTTGTCATTTGCAATGAAGACAGCACTTCATCCCTTTAGCACGTCTGTGTGTGTCTCTGAGAGTGTATAAAAGTGTGTTTTATTTCTTCTTAAGGTAAGATAAACAAATATCTGCATTATTTTGGTTAGTTATTTGATTCAGACATTACAATGAAAACTATTGGCAGGCAAGAGGGGGGAAAATACCTACAGAGATCTTGTTCATGTACCAACAGTGCCACAAAAACTGAAAGGGGAAATGCAGTTGAAATTTCAGGGCTGATGCAGGTAGAGAAAGAATAGGTATAAATCATGGTTCAGGCCCTGGTTCAGGGAAACAATTAAATGTATACTTTAAGACTTCTAGGATACAAAAACCTGCTTGAAAACCCTGATGTGTTTGGAGTCAAGAGCACTCCCTGATTCCTCAAATTTGCAACACCCCCCCCCCTTTTTTTTTCTGCTGTAAGTGGAAGAGGATGATTATTTTAAAATACCATTGTTATAGCTAGCAATTGTGATGTAATTGCTCAGATTTTTTTTTCTGATTTCCGACTACTGCAACACAAACCCAAAATCAATGCATAGGCAGAAAGGTGTTGAATGTGTGGTTTATTTACATATTTCAACTTTAGAGCCTTTTTTCTTTGAAAAAAAGGACTATTCTCAAACACACACAAAAAACGGGTTTGAAGACCCAAAATGAAATTCGGGGATGTTTTAAATACTTTGGTTTCTCTGATTATTTTGTTTTGTTTTTTCTTCTGAAATTTCTGTTTCTTTCAAGTGCGAACTTTTTTTTTTTTTTGGTGAATAAATTAATTCAGTTACTTATAGGCAGTCCTTGCCTTAATAAACCCAACAGATATACTTTGATTACAGAATTATAATCCTATGCTAAGGTTACTCTAGGAAAGAAGAATTTAGAGATGAGACTTCAAAGTATACTGAAAAGGACGTGAAACTAAATCCTTACCTCAGAGCAAATATTGAAAAAAAGAAAGGTTGTTTTTCTATTAATTCAACCTTAATTTACTTATTTCAACAATAAGGTTAATTGTCTCAATCTCTCTACTATTAAGACAATCCATCTCCTAGAACTACCCCATTGTTTCTACGAGGCAGATCATAACTTTTATTATTACTGGTCAGCACAAAATTTCTCTTCATTACAATTTTAAACTAAAACATTCTATGTTGTTTTCCCTCTTATTTTAGGTTTATTAGTACAAAACCCCTCTCTACACATGTAGAGAGAGGAAGACATTCATAAAGCAACCAAAATGCCACACAGGTAAAAGTAAAAAAAACACTACAGAATCTTACTATTTCTACCAAGGGTGTCTTCAATTAATAGTCTTACTTTCTTTCACATTTAGGGGAATAACTGTATGAGGAGAAGCAGCAGTAAATTATCTGAGGGAGAAAATGAAAGTCCAAACTCAGATTCAGTATATATTTCATCAAGAAAGAAGACACACAACACACACACTGTTTGAATGACTAGAGAGAGACCCTAGGATCATAATTCTTCTGGCTTAAGTACTTTGGTTAACTGTTTAAGCAATGTCATCTGCCTGGACTTGAGCAAGATGTCTGACACTGTCCCATATGACATCCTTGTCTCTAAGATGGAGAGACATGGACTTGATGGATGGACCATTCAGTGGATAAAGAACTGGTTGGAAAGTCACACTCAGAGAGTTGTCGTCAACAGTCCAATGTCCACATGGAGACCAGTGACAAGCAAAGTTCCTCAGCGGTCTCTTCTGCACGGACAGTGCACCCTTAACAACCTTGACAGGCTTGGGAAACAGGTCGGTGCAAACTGCATGAGGTTAAACAAATCAAAGTTCAAGGTCTTGCACCTGGGTTGGGCCAATCCCAGGCACAGATATAAACTGGGCACAGAGTGGGCTGAGAGTAACCCTCAAGAGAAGGACTTGGGGGTGTTGATGGATGAGAAGCTCAACATGAGCTCATGCAGCCCAGAAGGCCAACTGTATCCTGGAATGAATC
Organism: Trogon surrucura; assembly: GCA_020746105.1. Taxonomy (NCBI): domain Eukaryota; kingdom Metazoa; phylum Chordata; class Aves; order Trogoniformes; family Trogonidae; genus Trogon; species Trogon surrucura. The sequence goes on along the minus strand of CM036658.1, from coordinate 81,144,278 downwards.
AGGAGTATGGCCAGTAGATCAAGAGACGTGATCATTCCCCTCTACTTCGCTTTGGTGAGGCCACACCTCAAATACTGTGTCCAGTTTTGGGCCCCTCACTACAAGAGGAACATTGAAGTACTGGAGAGGGTGCTAGTAAAGGATTTGGAGCATTGTACTATGAGGAATGGCTGAGGGATCTGGGGCTGTTTAGCCTGGAGGAAATTGAGGGGAATCCCCATGGCTCTCTACAACTACGTGAAGGGAGGTTGTAGAGAGGTGGGATTTGGTCTGTTCTCCTTAGTGGAGAGTGGTAGGGTGAGGGGAAACAGCCTTAAGTTTCACCAGGGAAGGTTCAGGTTGGACATTAGGAAGAATTTCTTTATGGAAAGGGTTGGCAGCCATTGGAACAGGTTGCCCAGGCAGGTGATTGAGTCATCATCCGTGGAGGTGTTTAAGAGAAGGGTGGATGTTACCTTGAAGGACATGGTTTAGTAATGTTGATAGGGCTAAGAAAAGGTTGGGCTTAATGATCCTGAAGGTCTCTTCCAGACAAAACTGTTCTATGATTCTATGATTCTATGATTCTCCCTCTTTACTCTGCTCTTGGAGACCCCACTTCAAATACTGTATCCAGTTCTGGTGTCCCCACCATAAAAGTGACAAAGATCTGTTCAGAGGAGGGCCACAGAGATGATGCAGGGGCTAGAGCACCTCTGCTATGAGGATAGGCTGAGGGAACTGGGACTGTTCAGCCTTGAAAAGAGAAGACTTCAGGGGGACCTTATAACTGCCTTCCAATACCTGAAGGGAACCTACACGAAAGCTGAGGAGGGACTTTTTACAGAAGTATCCACCAATAGGACAAGGGGAAATGGACTTAGGTTAAAGGAAGACAGATGTAGATTGGATCTCAGGGAAAAAATCTTCAGTACGAGGGTGGCAAGACTCTGGAACAAATTGTCCAGAGAAGTTGTGGATGCCCCCTTCCTTGAGGTGTTCAAGTCTAGGTTGGATGAAACCTTGAGCAACATGGTCTAGTTGAGAGGTGTCCCTGCCCATGGCAGGGAGGCTGGATTAGGTGATCTCTAAAATCCCTTCCAACCTAAGTTATTCAATGATTCTATGAAACAGTATGGCCATGTTACCCTCTTAGCAGCAGTTATGATAAGAACAGCTCCTATGTACGAGAATATCATTGTGATGTTTGAACAGAGATTAAAAGACAAGCTCTGACCTAAAGTAAGTATCTTGTAAATATAAAGTAAGAAAAAACAAAACAGAACACGCAAAACCCAGCCCACTTTATGCAGGCAGAAACGGCATCACAAAAAAAAAAAAAAAAAAAAGGCAAAATACAGGTGTCCTTATGAGGCATGACTTTGTGCACATCAGAAACACCTCTCTTTAGCAGTCAGTATTGATTTTTGCAAATAGAAATTGTCATTATACTCAAACCAAAGAGTTTAAGAATGAAAAGATGAAGAACAGGAAGAAGCAGGATCCTTTTTAAAGATATATACCACCACAGAACACGGATTCAGTAATTAATATCTGGAGTTAACCACAGCTTTTTCCCTTGAAGACATACAAATAGGAATTTTAGCTGAACAAATGAGATATTTTTAATATTTAGCCAATTCAAATTGCAAGCAAATACAACAGAAAAAAATGACCATGTTCATATCAAGTAGTCTACCTCTGTCACTAAAGAAAGGAACGTGTCAAGTGGCACAGCCCTCTAATTAGTAAAGGTATGGGTCATATTTTTACAAGAACCCTCAGCATCTTTTACTTGCAGCACAGTTATTGATTAATATAAGTTAATGCTCCAGGGTAGCAATTTCTGACAGCCTCCAGAAAACCTGACATGGTGGAAGGCAGGAAATTAGAGTTGTCAAAGACCCAAGAGGTTAATCTTCTAGTTCTCTCAGTAATGCAGTGTCATTCTGTACAGTAGGTTGAAGAAAGGATAAAGATAACGGTCCAAATCAGTTTCTGATCACACATAGGAAAAGCAAAGCTGTCTGTGTTAAACTTGTATAATATTCTTTATTTTTCTATAGTCAGAGGCATGTTGAACTTTTACATGTTTACTTACTCATAATCCAGTAAATAAATAAGAAGAGCTTTCAAAGAAATATATCTTCATAGAAACTCAGATCTAGAAATATAAGTACAATTAACTGCAACAAGATCTACAGTTTGTTTTTAATGATTTGGAATGGATTTCAGTTGTATATTAATGTGCCTTAAAGATGAGAATCATGTTTCCTAAGTTCATCTACATAGTATGAACAGATCTAGTGACTGAGGGAGAGGCAGACAGAGAGCATAATTTGTCTCATCCCAAGACAAGCCTCTGAAAAAGGATGAATTGCCTTCTGGAGTCTTGATATCCCTCCACAGCCTAAAGTAGAAAACTATTTTAGTTTAGACTACACAGGTGAATTTTAGATGTCTGAAGTTAGGCAAGATGAATATCTCCAAGTGCACTTTGATAGACTGTTCCAAAAGATGGCTATTACTTGAAAAAAATACTTTAACTTCTGCTGTGTGATTGCCCAGTGGACCTGAACACTGGGTACAAAATTTGTCTGACTTCGGAGATATAAGCCAGAAGCACAGTTTTAGAATGGATAACTAAGCAATCTAAATCATTAAAGTTTAGGCCTCCAAATCATGCAAATGTTCGATACTGGTGACAACAAAGTTAGAAGAAAGAAAGGTTGCCGTGGAAAAAATAAATAAATGGTGTTTTCATGACATTTCAGCAGGGGACAGTGCATATTCCATCATTAACATAAGTTAGAAATACACGTCAGTAAACTCGAAGCTGCCTGTAATGTAGAGGTATAAGAAAGGCAGTGAGATATGCTGGACTAGGACCATGTAGTGAATTATAAGAAATGTCTAAATCAATATGATATTTGACTGTCAGCCAATACAATTTGTTCAAAATAGGTTAAATGCGCTCCTGCCATTTCCTCATTTCTAAGGAACTTGGCAGCCTCATTCTGTAATCAAGTGTAAAGCTCTCTCTGAGATCTCACCGGGATAGGAATGAACACAACTTTGAAATATTCCATAAATGCAGAGTAATGTAGGGTCTGTGATAGGCATGAAATCAGACTGAAACTTTTTATCTGCTTTATACCAGGTTACACTGACATGAGACAACTTTTGCTAGATTTTTCCCCCAGAGGAAAATAAAATATACAACACTCTTCATCTTCCATCTTAAAGAACTGCATAAACATCAAAGTAATTAATTATCAATGCAATAACATTTTTGAGGTGACACACAGGCCAGGAAAGTTCTGCTTTCTCCAGCTTTGCAGCAACAAGTAACAAAAAAGGATGACTATTTCTACTCAGTCTTACACCAATGGCGCAGTTGAGTGACAATCACTAAGCCAAATGGTTCTGCAGTTACACAGATGTAAACCTGAGGCAGCTCTACAGAACTCAGTGTCACCAGGAGAAGGTAAAATACGTGATAGGATCAGAGACATACAATCTACAGGTGCGTAAAATCTACATTTAAACAATGTCAAAATGGCAGCATTTTCCTTAATCTTATTTCTTCTTCTGAAAAGAATTCAAGACATGTCAGAAATTTGTAGTCCTTCATTTTATTTCGTATGGATAGCTAAAGAAAAAAATAATTAAGATAATGGTAATTGCTACTATTATTACTACCTCTACCTTCTAGACTTCATGTTTTTAGCTGAATATTTATGATTTTTATTTTTTAACAATGTTTCAATGCATTCAGTCTGGGGTTGGAAATGAAATTGGTAGTTACCCACAGAAAATGAATTATGCACCGAATTGTAAATATTCCATTTCCTTTTCTGATCTGAAAGTCCCCAAAGAAATATGAACACTTTACTTAAAATTCATCTGCAGTGACATTTCCTGGCTGCACAGAGCACTCCCACAAAGGCACAAGTATTTGTGAAAAAAAGATAGCTTTTTATCGGAATGTTACTCTGTGTTAATTCTGTTTTTTGCAGTCAGACTGCTCTTTCTTTCTCAAATCAAAGGAAATACTTTCCAGTGATGTGCTGTAAAAGAATAGATGTAAATAAATGCATCTTTCAAATATAGAATTTAACTTATTTATACAGTTGAATTTATTCAGACTACAAGATAAAGATTCATTCAGATAAAATACTTATTACAAGATGCATAAAGGCTGAAGGACAGGTTTGATACACTATCAGCTGACAAGTAAACAACAGGGCACACGGGTATAACACTCTAACTACAGAATAGATAATTTCTTCCATAGTCTTGACTATTTATTAAAGTAATAATATTCTTCACATCTCTTTGAGCATTCTGCCTGAAGCACACTATCAACTCTCTTTAATTAGAATTGGGATCTTTTGATTATTATTGTGCACTTTCAAAGAAAATGCAATCAACCCAAAATCATCACTTTTGTAATATTTCTGGTATCTGTTGAAGCTCGGTTTTAGTTCTCCTATGAAGGAAAAAAAAAAAGTGTATTTTTTTTTCTTGGTTCCTGCTGAAAACTCAGAATTTGGTTGAATTTTTTTTCTTGGTTAAGAAAAGAGAATAGAATAAAAAAGAAAACAAAACAAAAAAAAACCCTATTCAAAAAAACAACCATAATTTTACCGTGAATCACTCTGAAGGGTTCGTGGAAGTAGAGTGCTGACTGACCTTCATGACCAGCTGCCTGATCCAATGCACCTCATACTCAGACATGTTCATGCACCAGTACCCAGTACCCAGATGGATGATGTTAGCATAGACTGATGTCACTATTAAATTGAGGAAAAAATTTTCCTTTGAACTCAAGAATTCATAAGGTTGTAAAGATCAAGAAGCTGCAAAGGGTAGACATTCATTCCATCTTTCTTTCCATTTCTTTATCTTCTACTTTTTACCTCTAATCTACCTCATTTTGGTCTGCTGGAGCATGCCTTCTAAAAGGAAAAAAAAAAAAAGAAAAAAAGAAAAAAAGAGAAAAAAGAATGATTTTCTTTAAAGCACTATTGCTTTGATCAAACAGAAAAGAATATCGGGGTTGAATTCCCCACATCCAATCCCAGATGATTTTTGTGATGAAACACACACTCTTATCACAGACCATTTTCCTTTTCTCTTACAGTTGCATCTGGGTTGTATTACAGCTCCTTTGGTACACACTGTGGTTATCCATTGGCTCTTTCTTCATGCAGAACTTCAATCTCTTCCTTTTTGCCTAGAGGTTGTTGCTTAATAGCAAACCCATGCTCTCTTACATTCAGACTATCACTTTTTAAAAATCAATTAATATTAAAAATTCTTATATTTTTTTCCATTAAAAGTCATTTTAAATACATAACTAAAATAAAGTAAGTATGATATGTTGTATGATATATGCAATGAAAGAACTCATTCCAAACCAGAACCATAGGTTTAGCTTTTATTTTATTATATAAATAAAAATACATTTTTTTAATAACCATATAATCTAAATAAAGAGAGAATGCTGAAGGCAATTATAAATGACCTATAATATTCTTGATTTTATAAATTATGCTACATACTTGCTCCCTCACGGCCTTCTTAAGATGACAGCAAAATTTCTTGGTAATCACTCAGTCAACCTGCAGTATGTTTTTCTGAGCTCACATGTTCTTGGACATTCTGTATTTCAATTCAGAAAGACTTTGACTGGTTCCTTGAGAGATCAAAAAAAAACCCCAGAGATTCCTCTAGATTAGATGTACGTCTAATAATGAAAATTACTGTCCCCATCACCCAGTAACTGAATCATTTTCCAGATGCTGTGGGGAGGAAATTGATCATCAATACAGCACTGCTAGATGGTGAAAACCCATCTTGTTTTAGAAGGAATTAGGTGGAATCTCACACAGTCCTGTGGTTCAGTGGTTATAGTTGGGCACACCGTTTTCAGAAATATATCTGTTGCAGTGTGGAAACCTCTTTTTTAATTTACAGTCCAACAAACACTATTTCAGGATACAGAACCTGGATTTGATATTTGGAAGAGGGGGTTCCCAATGTCTGTTAGATTGAGACTAGTTTTTTTTTCTTTTTCTTCAGTTTTCTCTCTGTGAATCTGCTCAGTGAGTTGGAATGTCTGGAGACTATCTGAAGAAGAAATGATTTGTCTGCTGCATGCTGTGTCCCTTGAACACTGCTGCTGATGCTCTACTTTGCATAAAATACTGAGAAAATAGAGCCAGGGACTGAATAACTTTACTGGGTGACAGTATGGACATGTGTGAAGTGTGAAAGTTTGTTTCAAATAATTACAGTGTTTCTAAGAATAAAAAGAGGAATCAATTCCTTCAGATAGTAAAACTAATCCCCAAAAGATCCGCATTTATCATGGCATACCAAGGCACTTGTTTCTCTTTTCATTAATTACCACCTCTTTAAACTAGAATCTTTAGGTTTCTTCTTCCATTGTGTTCACTTGCCAGAGGCATAAAGCAATCACCTGTGTGTCTCTTGTGATTAAAGCCTCCCTTAAGGACTAAGGCTTCAGAAACTTTTGAGGTGAATTTTCAGGTGTTTTTTTACACTCTGCAGTTTGTCTCCATGCAGTTCCTTGAAAAGTAGTAGCAGTCAGGGGGAAAAAGAAAAAAAAAAAGAAAAAAAGAATGTGGGGGGAAGAAATAACAAAATAACTAAGGGAGAATTTATTTTACACAGCTATCTTCTCAGAATATATAATAAAGCGTATCATACCGCTAACTTGGAGAGAAGTTAAAGCATAATTTCAAAAGTATCTCACAATAAAACATGTTCCCTGTGGGCCTTCACCAATTTTCTCTTCTAACTCAAAGTCTTTGGTCAGGTCAACTTTTAAACAGTATGGTTCATTATGGTTTGCAAATGGTCCCTTGTTTAAACAGCTCTTTCTTTTGCAGTTTGATGAGTATAAATACTTTTTATCCATGTTCTTTTCCTGTGAATTATAAATTAACAGACACTATGCATTTAGACCTAAATTTAGTGAATGATCTCTGATGTAACGTATCAGTTAAGCCCCAATGAGCCTATTGAAATCAGAAGGAATATTCACATTTGGTGAATGTCTTCAGTGAGAATTGGATCAAGACCTTAGCAATGTTTAAAGCATTCACAGAGTTTAAGTTCTAGATGCAATAGTGTATCCGCAATATTGATGGCAGTAAAGCAGACAGGCAGAGCTGAGTTAGGAGCAAAATGAGCTATTGGTGCATTCATCTGTTAAGATCATAGAAGTAATAAAAGAATAGAACAAAGTAAGTAGCACAGAGAAAGGTTCAGTCATTGTACACAATTCCTCATATCAGCTAGGCAAACCTGGTTGTATGGGGTTTTGGTTTATTTGTTCAGAGATATTTGTCTGTGGTGGTTTTTTTTTAATTTTCTGGTTGGTTTTTTTTTGTCCTTAAAATCAATCAAAACAAAACGTTCTAACAATAACACAAAGATGTGTTCTAGGAAAGGCTACAATAATCATTTGCTTAAAAAAACCTGTCAATATTTCTATGGCGCTTAGCGTGGACTAGGTCCCATCTAATTGTGTTTTCAAAACAAAAATGTTTTCAGCCAAAACTGGTTGTTTCCTTCAACCCATAGTTAGAGAAAGGCAAATCCAGCTATCTCTAACATTGTCCTCTGAAGGTATATTTTCTGCTGACTACAGTAGACAGATGTTAACCTTTCAGGTGGCCGAAGTTATTTACATTGATGGAAAAGTGTCTAGTCAATAATTTGCTTTACTAGGTATTTATTTGTTCAAGTTACTGATAAAGTATATTTCAATATTTGTCTTGCACTTAAATAGCTAAAGCAAGTACGTTGCTACAGGAGACAGACAAGAACTAAAATGTGATATGTTATTAGCTGAATTTTCAGAACAATTGAAATGAGACAGAGTTGCTGCATAGAAGTAGTTTCTTGAAGGAAGAAATGTCTTATTGGCGAAGAAAAAAAAAGAAAAAAATGTGAAAGGGCTAAAAGGAAGTCAGAGTAAGAGCGGAAAGGACAAAGTTCTTTCCCCAGTGAATTTAAAAAATAAAGAAAGAAATGTCAAATTAGTGTTGTTTTCTTAAAAAAAAAAACCACCCACCAAACTGTGACCTACTCTAGGTGATCCTGCTCTGGCAGGGGGTTTGGTCTAGATGGTCTTTCAAGGTCCCTTCCAACCCCTGACATTCTCTGATTCTTTGATTCATTCTGTGATCCAAAAAAATGTGGAGGAAATACTTGTGTTGGTGAAATACAAATGATTCTGAAATGTATTCCAATTTGAGTCCAGAATAATTGTCTTTGAAGAAAGATGTTTTTATTGGAGGTTGAAAGGATTTCTGACAAACCTTTAGGAAAAGAAGAAAATAATGTTTTTCTGAGAACAGATGAGTGAAGATGGATTTTTTGAGAGGGTAAGAATAGGAAGGAAGAGTAACTATTGTCTTTGCAATTATCCTGGAATATAGAGACTCAGAACTATTTTAAGATCTTTTTCTGTGATTTATTACAGAGATTTGAAAGAAGGTTCTTGAAGATCTTAAGAGCAAAGGCTTTCTACTATTTTCCCCATTCTATCCTGTCTCATCATCTCTGTATGTTTTGAACGGTTTTAACTTTTGACAGAATAGTGTTGAAATAAAAGTGACTCCAAAGGAAGGAACAGGTAATACATATCAGTGATTTGGGAAAAAGAAGCCCAAATTACTCAGTCAGTGCAGAGGTGCTCCAGTACCTACTCAGAATTTAGCAGAGGGCATGCTGGTTCACCCCTGCATAGTCTTCATCCCACTGTATAGGCTGCTGTTTAATGAGGCATGGAAAAATCACAAGAGCAGAACAAGAAGAGCCAAAAGGAAGAATGAGGATGACTTTTGGCTATTGCACTGGAAGGAAGCAAACGCTGGATCAAAAGTACGGGTCATATGTAAACAAAAAAATCCCATAAATCTCAGTTTCAACTGCCAACAAACTCCAGCATCAATTTCTTCCCAGTCCTACCAGATTTCCCCAAGAAGCATGCTTTAGGGTCACGATCTAAATTCCACAGATAAGGAATTTTTCAGCTTAGGGAGTGCCGGTTTCAGAGATCAAATTGAAAAAGATATTGAACACAGTTTTTTCACCTTCTGAATAATGACTCATAACAACTAAATCAAGAAACAGACATTTCTCTTTGTTCTTAAATGATTGACTGCTGTGTCTGATGCTTAAGGGTCCATTTATGTTTGAAATACCCTTTTAACATGGTGACCCAACTATCTGCACCTACGGTGGATTTAATTAGGCAAATGTAAATCAACAGGATGAACTGATTAATACCAGAAGCCCGTGACATCAGACTAGATAATCTAATGGTTCTACTGGTGATAAAATCTTTAAATCTGTGAAATTCAGGACATGGCATCTGATCTATTTAAATCAGACTTACAGGCAAGAGATGTCATGACTCAGGTAATCACATTGCCCTCATTGGAAATATTTATGAGATAAGAGTGATAAAGAAAAAAAAAGATGGGTTTAGATATAACATCTATCAACATACTTAGGCTCTCAGATTCTGGTCAGAACTCTCTTAACCTCAGATTGATTTCCCGAAATCAATTAAAACAATGTGCAGCTTGAAACCCAAATAAGACGTAGAACTCTAAATTCATCTTGGGACTGGGCCTGAATTGCTCCATTATGGATACATGAACACACTCTATGTCAACAGAGCTATAGTGAGATTCACTCTTTCGCTCACAAGCATACAAACTCAAATTCTAACTTTCTTTATGGCTTTTGATTTCTGACAGTAAATATTACCTCCTGTTCAACAAGCTCCACTGTAATTTTCCATTTTGTTTCATTGAATTAAAGGAAGAAAAGAAACTGTCTTCTGAGTCTTTCATTTTATAGACAGCTGGTCATTTCATTAACACCTTTCATATTCTTGTTTGTCATGACGACTGACTATAGTAAAAAGATTTTCTTCCCATTAACATATCATAGAGCAGCACTTTTTTTCCCAGGGATATATTGATCGGGTTAGGAGCACATTTATTAAAATGTAACCAGCATCAACTTGCTGGGTCATGAGAATGGTGCACACTTTAACCAATTAAATAGTCATGAAGAAGAAAAAAAATCAATATTTCTTGGATCTTTTTACTCAAGACTTTGCCAGCAAAATAGCCTATAGACTTACAAAATGAATAGACAAAGGAACACAAGTCTTATTATTTTGATTTTTAATTGTGTATTGGGTCAAAAGAGAATCTTCACAAATATCTGGAACAAGTTTAACATAGGTTAGATAGATTTAATTCCATGATTCATAAATTACTGTAGTAAGGAAGCTTAATTTATATGAATTAAAATCAATTTCCTTCATTGAGATCTATCAGTACTTTTTTTTTTCTTGTTCAAGAGTGACTTTTAATATTAGTTTTAAGAGTATTTGGAAGGCCAAAGTCAGAATATAATAGGGAATAGGAGCAATAGGAAGTAATGATAAATGACGCAGCTGAAGACCGGCCACATTATCATTTTTAAGGGTGACATCTCTAAAACTTCCTCTATGCTCTGTAGTTCCTTGTGTTCTTCAATTCTTCCTATTTCACTACATTTTTTTATAGTACTTAGCATGCTGTTAAAACATCAGCTCAGAGGATTTACTAATAACCAAATGATTTTCAGTTTTATAAATTTGTCTTCAACCTATATTTCTGTAGAACAGCATAGAAGATCTTATCGTACACAGAAATCATAGGAAAATATTTATATTAATATATGTATATCATGTATGAACAGATTCTTAATGAAAATGTCATGGATTTGGAAAATTTTAATATATTGTTTTCAGGAACATAGAGTTATCAATACCACACAACAAAATCACGGGATGCTTCTGAAAATTTAGAATACTCAATTTATAAAAAGATATCAGTCACAAATAATCAGCATGACATAGCTTTAGAATCTTCTAGCTGTGTGACAATCTCCATAAATCTCTCTCTTTCATATTGTTCCATTAGTTAAAGGGTATCTTTGCAGTCACATTTGGGAAAAGATGAAGTTTGGATAATAAATCAGTTAATGCTATCAAGCTCTGAGTGTAACTTGTTTATAACTTAAAGGTCTTGATGAAATAGAAAGGCAGAGTGTTAAAACCCCTAACATCAATGTATCCCAAAGAACCTCCATTATACAAAGTCAAGGGAGGTGTCAGTATACAGACATGGGCTACTGACAATTGGTGTCCAGGGTTAAGCTAAAGAAAAGATTTCCTTAGGAAATGAAAAAAACCTCTCACAATTTAATTCCAAGGGATGCCAACTGTGTGCTTCAGGCAGATGATATTTCAGTGTAAGTCATTGTATCAGAAAGGTAGATGGATAGGAATAGACAAGGGGTGTAAAATTAGAGCTTGTTATATGCTGAATGGATGCTACAAGATATTCCCAAAGCCACCAACTGCTGTGGGCCCTTTAGAACAGTCTTTCCAATAACTCCTCGAAGAGCTCTATTAGTCACCAGTTGCAAACCAGCTGGTCATCACAGCTCCAGAAAGAAGCCAGTGATATGCAAAAGGAGGTTTATTATCCCAAAGGATCTACTGTCCCATAAACCTCCTAGAGCAGAAGTACCACTCAAAGCACTGAAGTGCTAATTAAGAGGAAATATCGGTGTGTTGTTTGTTTAATAAGTCACTTTGAATTTTAATTATTTCTTAAATTTGAACCTTTATTAAGGCATGCATGCGTACTTTCCTCAGAGTTTCTTGTAACCAAAAGGATGATTTGAAATGGAACAGAATTCTGGATCAACGATTCAATCAGCCTGATCTACACATGTACCTGTTTCATGCAAAGGGCAATTTTTATGCTATCAGGCAGTATATCTACTTAATCTGCCAGTACAAATGCATGGTTATGAACCCAGGGGGACAGACATGAAGGACACAGGCTTTTAAAGGCAACCTTTCCTGTGAATTGACACTAATTTATGGAATACAATTCAAGGGATACATTTTCCTTGTACAGATGTTTGTTACTAAGCATAAAGTTTAACACTCCAGTTAGCTCAGCCTCTTTAACAAAGATTTTGGATTAAATATTTGCAAGAGAAGGTTCTGTAGTTATACCTGTAACACACTTAGTAACAAAAAAAAAAAGAAAAAAGTTTATCTTTTTCATTTTCAGGTCTGTAAAGTGACTTGTCTTCAAATTACAGGGAAGAGTTTCAGGAGTTTGAGTTTTACTGGGTATTGCATTAAACTCTAAGAGATATCAGTGTTTTGGTACTGTTGTTACTTATTCTGTTATCAGTATTGTTGAAAACATAAAACATGAGGAATGGTGATCATAGCAAAAATAATTTGAGAATCTGTCTCTCTGAGTCTTAAAATTAATCAGCTGGCTTTCTAAGGGGTAAACAGTCCCAAAGATCTGGTAGCTAAGAAAGATACTGAGAATGAAATCAAAGCTGGAAATGAAGTCATTAAAATGAGAGAAAATGTGAGACGCATAAGGAGCCTTCACATAAAGAGAAATTACATACACAACAAGGATCTTATCTGACTTAAACAGAGGATAAACAGAAATCTGCTGTTTCACCGTGTACAAATGTATTTTTCAGGCTTGCATTAGAGACAAATACATAGTCCACATAAGGGGCAGGAAGAATGAAGAATAAAGCAGAATTTTCAGTTATATTTTGGCAATAAAAGTGTTGAAAGTTGTTGCTGAACGTAGCTGTGCATAACAATATATTAAAATATACTGCATTCTCTTTTGTAACATCTGATTACATTAAGATTAACCCCATTTAAGCCAGTGGAACCAGTCTGAGTCTATATGAAAAAAAATAGACACCAGACATAGAAACCTAAGCGAAATGTGTAAGAAAGTCAGCCTTATAAACAGAAAAATATATGCAGAACTACCAATGAATGGAGGGCAAAGTCTCTTTGCTTCTTTCCTCACTTGAACAATGAAAACAGAGTTAACTTGATCATAGCACAGATCACGGATATAAATCATCCCTCTGGCTTTTTTTTTTTGTTTATCATTTTCTAATCTGCCACTCCAACATTTTAATGTAAGCAATATTAGGGATTCTTGCAAAAATAGTACTGAACTACCCATCAGATTCATGTGTATGGCAACAGTCTCATTTTCTATGGTCTGACTGCAGAGGATCCTGCAATGCTGGAAGGAGCTTGCATCATTTACAGTTGCTTTCGAAGTAGCTAAGTATTAGCTTGAATCTGGTTCCAAAATTTTTAAGCAAACAAAACCAAGGTTTCACATCCTGAGAAGCTCCTGGGAATTTCACACTCCAGGGCAGATTCAGGCACTGTAGCCTGAGACCAGTTCCAGTTAGACAGAAACACAGTTATCTTAATCTCTGCATGTGTCAAAAAAACATAAAAAAAATAAAAAAATAAAAAGAGGGGAGGGAGAAAGGGGTAATTCTGTTTTATAAGAAGGCAGTTCTTTTTTGGGATTGGTTGGATGACAAGGAGGTGGTTGCATCAGCCGACTTTGTTATATTTCATTTTCTCCATTAAAGAAAAAGAATAGTTGGGCAGACATGGGGAATTTTCTTGTTATTTTATTATAATACATGGAAATTATTCAGTGTAGAGATTGTTACAGACCTCTCTGAGCCTGGGCCCTATATTTTCCTCATATGTTTGTAGGAACCCATTTACTTTAAGTCTAAAGCAGCAGGTACATTTTCCAGAGCAGAAGCAATTTTCTGTGCTCTGCCAGGCCTCCAAAACAGCACAGAGAATATTGTTCTTCTGACTGCTTATTCTGTTTTAAAAATTACCCTGTAATCTGTAAACAAGAAATGCAACGGTCATGTTAAAGATGTCAATTAACTGTTGTTTTGTTACGTATTGATATTACCAAATATTTATCTTTCCTTGTGATTCAAGTTTGCAAATCTTCTGATCTTCACTGTTTCTATAAAGTATTAAATCATTAGAGTTATGTCGAATTTCAGGAAGAAAAAAAAGTAATAAAAAGACAGGAATGTGATGAAAATTATAGCTTATACCCATTTAAACTTAATGAGTCACTTGCCATCAATACATAAAGTGGCTCTGATATTTTGGGGGTGAGCAGGCTGTTATTAATCTTGCCCATTGCTTTTAATGCGTGATGGAGCACTAATGGATATGCAGTAAACAGAAACAATTAAGTAAATTTGCTGGAAAATGTTTTGGAAGGTAACACCCTCCTCCACTTGACTATAACAGCCCTTCCACCATGATCAATTAAGCACCGTTAATATAACAGGATGCTCAGCCAGAAATATATTTTTAACCCTCATTCAGAGAAATGAAACAATTCTGGAGCCACCATCCCTGTATTTCACATTCAGATATTATCAGATGTTTAGCCTGAGTAAACAAGGACCTAGGAATGGGAGAACAAGGTACATAACCAAGGACATTTGAAAGAGGGAGCAAAAAATAAATACTTTGAAGTTGCCTAAGGAGTGCATTTAAAAATAATAAGATGAAATTGAAAAAAAACCCAAAAGCTCTGCTGATTAACTAATTTAAAGTAAGATTTGACAAAATATTAGGGATCAGTCAGTAGACATGAAACCAATTCTGCATGTCTCTAGACAATGTTTAAAATGTGAAATGAAGTAGTCATCACCTTTCTACTTTTTTATCCTTCCTTCTCAAATTTATTTTCTCTGCTTTCTCTTCTTACACTTGTTCAGTGTTTGTCTTGCTGTATGCACTAGTCTTTGCTTTCTCTACATCCACTTTTTTAAAAATTCAGAAACTATAGGAACAGGTCCTGTTAGCTTCATTGGCTTTGGAAGTGTGTTCTTCAGTCTATCTCTGGGTTTAGGAAACAAATATGAGGGGAGAGGTTCAAAGAAGTAAATCTGAGTTAAATATTCCTGGTAGAAGGACTTACCAGGCTGCGGACCTTTTAATAGGACAGTCACTAAGGTTAGAAGAGTATTACTAAGGTTCAGTTCAAGTAATGAAATAAAATAAAAATTTGGCTGAGTACCAGAGAAATCTTTATGACAAGGATATGTTCATCATCCCAAGGGCAAAGATGGAATCTCTAGTCATCTTAAAATGGTTACAACAATGCAATGGTGAATATTCATTGCTAGAAGGAAAATCTGGTACTGAAGTCCCTCCTGTCAAGGAGTCAGTTGATAGAGAAATCATCACATACAGAGTGAGTTTTTTCTAATCTTATTCATGAATGATGTAATGAGAAAGAAAGATAAACAGAGGAAGCAGAAGAGGAAGAGAGAGAAGGAGAGGAACAATGAAAGAAAAAAAAAAGAAGGGAGTGATGGAGAGGGAGGGAAGGGAAGAAAGGAAGGAAGAGAAAAAGAAAAAGAGAAGACAGATGAGGTTTTGACAGAATTTCTTTGGAAAAGTGAAGGGCCTTCTTTGCAATCACCAACCTGACTAAAACTGTCAAATCTTGTATAACCACTACAAGATCATTAACTCTACATATCTTTCTTAATGCGGAATTTTTTTTGAGGTTTTTTGTTTCCATACCTCAGCTGTCTTGATTCCATGAGCTGCAAAATTAAATGTGTTGATATACAATGTTTTCGCGTGTTGGATCTCAAAACTTCTTTTCAGACTTCGTGGTTCTATTGTTGTTCAAATTGCAAAATGAATATACAGGATTTCATCTTTTCAAGTGCTTAGTAGCTCATCCAAAAATGACTTATTATATATGTTTAGTCTTTTGAGTATTCCTTATTCCCATGAGTAGATTCTGATGTGAAATTGATCTCTCTCTCTACTGTTTTCTACAAAATTTTAACTAATCTTTCCTGAAAATACACCATTCCATATGCCAACACAGCCTTCCCAATCCCTACTCCACCTTTCTATATAGGTGTTTGCAGATTTGAACATGCTTCATCTGTTGCGACTTTTAAAATTCTAAATTTGAGAGTTAATTTTTTTTTATTCGGCAGTTTTGAAAAAATATTTAAAAGACAGGGTTTCTGGAATTTGTGTTTTCTACTAGTTATAGAACTTATTTTAACTTCTATTCTCCTTCCTCCTGATGGAAAGATAACCAAATATCTGAACATGCAATAGCTGAGATATGAAAGTTTGCACCATGCTGTAATGCACTTTCCATAATGGCTCAGTATTCTATTTGATATTTACCTGAACTGTACAATTACCAATACTATGCTTAAACTGTTTTTACAAATAAAGTGATAAAAGGGAAAAACTGTTGAAGGAATAAACTTTCCATATCCTGATGATGTGTTTAACAGCCCTAACATGTATAACATTAAAATGCTATCAACCAATCAGGAAAACAACATTTTGTACACAGAAATCAATTTACCTTGCAACTATCCACAACGCTCAGTTGCAATTAATTTTGTTTATAAAAGATTTTCCTTTTAAATCTGATTTTATTTCTTCAGGGAAGTACAGAAGAAGAAAACACTACACATTTTTCTGCTTCCTTCAAGAGGCAAACAGACAACAGGAGAAGTAGCAATAAAGATAAAGAAGCTTGATAGAAAATGAACACATATGTCTTCAACAAATAAGAAAGTAGCACGGAGTCACACACTTACTTCTTCACTGATCTGGTGTTTCGTTCCCATTGGGATACAATTTATTTGAAGGAACGAGAAATTCTTGCATTGATTTGTTATAAGAACATAAGGACCATGATCATGGCTTTCAAGGTCTTCCTTGTCTGCTGATCATAGTCTAGAAACGGCAAACACTAGAGGCTTCAGACAAAGATACCTGAAAAGCTGTAATAGGCCTTCCCACATAGAAACTTGTTTCCTAATCTCTCTCAGTTTCATATCAGTTTTATACGTGATTTTTCTTTAGTATCTTTCACAGTATCTTGATGGGACTCTGAGCAATCTAATCCAGTTAAAGATGTCTCTGGTCACTGCAGAGAGGTTGCACTGCTTTTTCATGTTGGACTGAGACTGGGAGAGATGGAATTGTTGACGATATCTGAGGAACATTAAATCGAGATTGTCCTCCATTAAAACAGAAACGTCTAATAAAATAAGCTTTCTCTTATGACAACAACTAGTTTGTCAGGGGAGTGGTTGCCCTGGCAACAGCATCACCTGGCAGGCATCTTGTGTCACCTGGAAGAAGATAAACTGGTTGGGTAATGTCCCCATGTGTTGTCTGATCTAGAAGAGAAGCGTCCCTGCCCATGGCAGGGAGGTTGGATGAAATGATCTCTAAGGTCTCTTCCAGCCTAGACCATTCTATGATTCTATGATGGCAAAAGCTGTTATAGGGCAGGGCTGTGGCCATTCCCTCCTTGCAAGTTAGGCTGAGAGAGAAGGAGCTGTGGAAGTGGTTTACTTGTAACAGGGGAAATCTTGGGTTACTAAATTCATATTAACAACTGAGTTGTCTTGAGAGAGGTTGAGATAATGTTGGGCAGTGTATGCATAAAGCTCTGTATATGATGAAGTAGGGCTTAAGATGTCTGTTCAAAATTCAGCTTTGTCCCCTACCTCTGTCTTGAGACCCTCACCAGCACAAGAAGTTGCTCGATGTAGGTTGTTTTAAGTACAAAACTCAGTGACACCCTGAAAACACGGAGCTGTGGCTACCTCCCCTCTGTGGGGATAGGAGCTGTAGTGTTTGGAGTCCAGAAATTCAATGTAGAGGGATTTATTAAATATTGCTCCTAAACATAATAAGGAAACATGTTATAGACCTGTTGAGAAACTATTCAGTTGTATGTAAATATTCTCTTATGGAGTATTTAGTTATGAAGTAAAACACCTATAAACATTTTGAGATATTACAGGTTTTCCTCAACTTAAACCATCTGAAATGTGTCTCTGTACTCTAAATCAGTTGTAGGATGGGATAAATTTGTTTCTAAAGTCATCAAATTATTTTTATTATCTGTAGAGACAACATAGTCAACTGCTTCTTCACTGGGTGGCAAAAAATTGTATGAGATGAATTTCAGCCCTTTGAGATTCATCACTTCAAAATTCATCCCTAGATATTGCCACTTGAATAATATTAAGGTAAGCATTAAAGATATCCTACATGTAGCTTATACAGCAACTTCCAATTCTATTGATAAAATCATCTTTCCCATGAAGTACGAACGGTTAAAGCTCTCCCTTGAGCCTTTTTTTTCAACATTTAGATGTTGTTCAATATTTATAGCTAAATTTCCAGTTGCACTTGTAAACACCAGAAAAGTAGGAAGATTTGAAGCCTAAATACAGGTTGCTGAGCCTGGTCAGATGTAATATTTCAGATGCCAATAAGGACATTTACATATAAACTGTACTATCAATATCTCATTTCAGTAGGCTAAAAAGCTTGCTATAATGGGTGTTTTACTGTTTCTTACACATTTTTTAAAGCACATTTGCACTTGAAATTCTCAAATAGGACAGAATGGAAAACCCACAAACCCCTTGAAAAACAGAATATTAAACATTAAAACTACTACTAAAAATAATAGTAATAAAAAGGAGATGATATTTTTCCCTTCCCTATGGGTTCAAGTTCAAGGGAACTTGAAAACTATTTTATTCTCTCTTTTTTTTTCTTTAGCTTTCAAGCTACCTGAAAATGCTTAAAGAAAAATTGTTGTAGCAACAGTTATAAATATTCCACTTGTTTCTAGATCAAAATTTTTGGTCAGCTGACACTTTACAGTACAGAAGATGGCACCTCATTCTGTCAGTGTTATTTATACCAGAGCAATTGTTCTTTGTAAAGGCAAGAACAACGTGAGTGATGTTCTTTCATTAGTCTTAGAATAATATCTCTTGAAAAAATTACTGAACACAGGAAATGAGAGAGGGAAAAGCTGAGATTGCCTTCATAAACTTTTCCATCCCAGGAACCATCATTAAATAAATATCTAATATATTGCCTCTTTTCCCTAATGTTTGGTAAAATTCTACACGATCTACAGTCATCTGCAGAGAAGACAAAAGCCATTATGCAATTAATGAACGCTACGACCGTTTTTCATTGTTCTCTTTTGTCTAACTTCAAAAATCCCTGTAATGGTGTTTGTGTCTTTTCCTCTGTGACACTAATCCTATGATCTTATTTTCTTCCCCTGACATGTAGACAGGCTCTTCCATCCAAATCTAGTCTGATACAGAATATTTTCAAGTGATAAGTAAAACTTCTTTGAACTTTAGCAAATTATGAATCAGACTGCAAGAGTTAGGCTGATTCTTGCTACAACTCCAGTACTTGTTGAATAACAACAAAATGAAATTATGTTCTTTGATCTGTTCCTTTTGCTACCATATTTCACCAACAAGAAGGATCTCTACTTCCTTGAGACACATGTACTTCAAAAAACATATAAGATACAAATATTTTAGAAAATTAAAAAACAATTTTCCTTTTTTTTTTTTTCACCCAACTCTGGTATCAAACATCTTAATGATCCTTTTAGACTGTCCAAAATCAAACTTGTCAGTTTTTGACTGCTCTGTTTGGAGGGGGAAATGGACAAATCTAACACAGCTTACAAACTATCTGAGCCCTCCAGCAAGTGTCAGCATTATCCAAGATAAACTCACATTGGAACAGACGCCTTAATTTACAACTAGGCTTTATATTCCACAAATAATTTATTAAGATACAGAACATTCATCCATCGGGATTTAGAAATAAGCTCATATCCTGTACAGATTGCACATTTCAGCTTCAAATTGGAAACAAAGGAGTCACCAAATATTATTAACACAGCTGCAGTGCTATAATAGATGCTGGGGGTGGCTTCCAGCTGAGACAGTCTCAGCATGTTGCTTACTGACAGAGCCACAGGAAGGGTCTAATCTGGTATGCCTTGAAGAGCCCTTTGGAAAGACAGGAATTGGGGTTGAGTGTTCATAGCAATGTACGGAAGCCTGACTGTAGATGCATGTATATGTGTTTGAACAAAATTCCTCTTGCATTGACATGGACTTGTCCCATTGATTGAACAGGATCAGGAAATCATCAGAGAGAGGTTTCTTCTAATTCAGTGGATTTGCTCTGGTGTCTGTGTGCCAACTTGACAGATGAAACCTAATATGAAACATTAAATTAGAACAATCAATATCCATTCTAACTCTAGATTCTGTACAGTGTAACTACCATGGTATTTGTGCTGCTTCCTTCCCGTGCAGCAACAGAGTCTGTTTTAACGTGACACAAGCCATACTTAGGAAGATTTGCTCTTCTGGAAGGCAGACTCTAGTATTCCTCAGGAAGCAACTCTAGCAAAGGTAGTCTACAAAATTTGCAGGTAAGATTTTCTATCCTAATCTTATCCAAGGTCCTGAATCTGGGTCAGGGCAATCCTCATTATCAATACAGACTGGGGAATGGTGTGGTAGAGGGCAGCCCTGCAGAAAAGAGGTGCTGGTGGACGAAAAGCTGAAGACAAGCCAACAATGTGTGCTTGCAACCCAGAAGGCAAAATGGCATCCTGGGCTGCATCAAAATAAGTGTGGCCAGCAGATCCAGAGAGGTGGTTCTGCCCCTCTGCTCTGGTGAGACCTCACTTGGAGTACTGTGTCTAGCTGTGGAACCCTCAACACAGAAGGACATGGATCTGTTGGAGCAGGTCTAGAGAAGGCCACAAAAATGATTAAAGGGCTTGAGTACCTCTTCTACGAGGACAAGTTGAGAGCATCAGGGTTGTTCTTCCTGGAGAAAGAGAAGGCTCCAGGGAGACCTTTTACGGGCCTTCCACAACCTGAAACAGGCCAGTAGGAAAGCTGGGGAGGGACTATTTACAAGGGTGTGTAGTGACAGGATGGAGGGCAATGGATTTAGGTTAGAAATTAGGAAGAAGTCTTTTTTACTGTGAGAGTGGTGAAACAATGGAACAGGTTGCCCAGAGAGGTGATGGAGGCTCGATACCTGGAATCATTCAATGTCAGGCTTGATGGAGCTCTGAGCAACTTGATCTAGTTAGAGATGTCTCTGTTTACTAAAAGGTGTTTAAACTAAATGACCTTTAAAGGGCCTTTCCAATCCCATGCATTCCGTCATTCTATGATTCTGCCTGCAGAGTTCTAGCAGGCTTTTGTGGGATACTTCCTGCTCAACTGGAATCTAAAATTTCTGTTGGGCTCCTCCTGGAGTTGAAACTCATATATATCAGTAAATCTGAGCAATTCAGCTGATGGTTGGCTGAAAATCTTCCAAACTGGTAAACTTATCTTCACTTTAAATAACTAATTCCTCCAGTCTATTTTATAAAAATACATACCTCTGATCTAAACATGGACTTGTTTGCTTGCAAGAAAGGACGACTAGCACAAAAAACTGCACAGTACTTACCAGTACTAGCTCAAATAAATATTATGAAAACATCAGAATTGGCGTCTCTTTCTTACCTGGTCTTCCTCAGGAAACAAGTTTAGGACTTTTTAAGTCTTCTCCATTTGACTTGATGAGCTCATCATAACCTGAATGAGTACCCAGGAAGTTTAAAGACGAAGATTTTGTTAGTTCTCTTGTCTGTTAGGACAAAATTCTTAAATGTGTCAGAGACAGGATTTTTAGAGTCTGGACACAGGCAAAAAAGTAATAACTAATGAAGTAAAAAGTATTTTGAAAAAAAAAATTAAGAGCATCAACACTTTTAGAACCCAAATGCAATGTTGTTTCTACCATAAACCTGGAACAGTAAGCATACTTATACATATAATCAATAAAAAAATCACTCCTGATACCAAATTCAAAGTAAAAACCCTACTGTAATTAAAAATGTAAAAAAGTTATGGTTTTTTTGCACACTTCTCCACAGATGAGATAAAAGCATGAATTGTAAATGAGACATGTCAATTACTTTGTTTGAAATCGTGCAAGATTTTCAGATATGTTGCTGAGACCAATGCATGGATACATAAACAGGTTAGTAGAGAACTTATGGTTCCCTTCTATACTGGCAAGTGTCTGCAGAGCAGATTTTCCTTAGCCACACCAAGTCGCAGTGTAGGTTTCGCTGTTTATTCATTATTTGTTTCGTAGCAGAAGCAACTGTCCAAGGAACACTATAGGCTCAAATTCTTCAGCCTCAAATAAACATTTATTGAGACAGTCTCTGAAAAATTTCTCAGTGTAATGACAGAAAGGAAATGGAAAAAATACTATAGTTTATTTGCAAGTAGGAAACTAAAAGTAGGACAGTAAAAGACTATTTTTTTTTGTGAACTCTCATGGAAGGTTTCTCCTAAGGGCAGAGAATGAGATGAGTTCTATTTTTCATCTCATCAGCTTCACTGTACTACAGTCCTTCCTCAAAAGTCTGCATTCTGCACGTAGCTATTATAGAAACCAATATTTTATATATACCAAATATTTCTTCCAAACTCTCCACTGAAGTTATGCAGCACAAACATTTGCATGTACTTTTGCTTTGTGGATGATTAACATAGAATACCTCTTGGTAAGCAGGGAAAACAATAGGATTTATACAGTCAGTTCTGCAATAGGACATTTGTTACATGTAGTCGAACAAAGACTTTCAGCATTAAACATCACTTACATTGTTCTCTTTTGTTCATGTGCTTACTTGTTCATGATTCATTTAAGATCATGTTAAAAATTAAAAGTACACAGTTGTGCTGTTTTCTTATCTCATGTCTGAACTTTGAACTACAGTGTTTTTCAAAGTGAAACGAGTAAATAACAACAGAGAATAATTCCTTACACTCTCATACACTTACTAACAATCAAATCCATCTACAAAAATGGAGTACTTCGTCATCCTAAAAGGAAAAAATAAATCTACATTCAGTTAGTTGATAAACAAAAATCCTACCCTATGTTTCAATTCAAAGAAGTTGAGATGTTCAGTATCTTGTTTAGTAATTCTTTGTAACTACAAAAAAAGAGAGTTCTCTGCCTTTTAGAGGACAGAATAGTATATTCCATGTACTAAGTGAATCTAAGATGAATGTTATTGAAAAAAAAAAGTAGTGACTCTATACACTTTGAAATTAGCAATAAAATGTATTGAAAAAATGGTATTTCTTTTTTAAACCCAAGACTACGTTTAACGTACCAAACTATTTAGAAGCAGTTGGAACAAACAGTGAAAAGTTTTATCCAGCTGTTCATGAATATCAGAGATAGTAAGACCAGTGCTCAGACAAAGTCTGTACATAGGGGTAATTGCAGACCAAATATGGCTTTATATTACCTTCTAAAACAAACAATTTTAAAATGTTCCAGATTCCACAGAGACACATGCTGAAAAAGTACTTAAGAATACTTTTGTGTAGAGAAATATAATTATTGACAATATAAATAATGACAATTATAAGTAACTAAGTAAATATTCAGTTTACATTATACTTTTAAAAGAGTATCATAGAATCATAGAATCATAGAATGTTAGGGATTGGAAGGGACCTCGAAAGATCATCAAGTCCAATCCCCCTGCCAGAGCAGGAACGCCTAGATCATGCTACATAGGAACGTGTCCAGGCAGGTCTTGAATGGCTCCAGAGAAGGAGACTCCACAGCCTCTCTGGGCAGCCTGTTCCAGTGTTCCGTCACCCTCACTGAGAAGAAGTTTCTTCTCGAGTTTAAGCGGAACCTCTTATGTTCCAGTTTCAGCCCATTACCCCTTGTCCTATCAGTGGTTGTCACCGAGAAGAGCCTGGCTCCATCCTCGTGACACTCACCCTTGATATATTTGTAAACATTCATGAGGTCACCCCTCAGCCTCCTCTTCTCCAAACTAAAGAGCCCCAGCTTCCTCAGTCTTTTCTCATAAGGGAGATGCTCCACTCCCTTAATCATCCTAGTTGCCCTGTGCTGTACTCTCTCCAGCACTTCCCTGTCTTTCTTGAACTGAGGGGCCCAGAACTGGACACAATATTCCAGATGGGGTCTCACCAGGGCAGAGTAGAGGGGAAGCAGAACCTCTCTTGACCTTCTAACCAGCCCCCTTCTAATACATCCCAGGATGCCATTGGCCTTCCTGGCCACAAGGCCACAGTGCTAGCTCATGGTCATCCTGCTGTCCACCAAGACTCCCAGGTCCCTTTCGCCTACACTACTCTCTAAGAAGTCATTCCCCAACTTATACTGGAACCTGGGGTTGTTCCTACCCAGATGCAAGACCCTACATTTACCCTTGTTATATTTCATTAAATTTTTCCCCGCCCGACCCTCCAGCCTGTCCAGGTCTCACTGAATGGCAGCACAGCCTTCTGGTGTGTCAGCCACTCCTCCCAGCTTGGTGTCATCAGCAAACTTGCTGATAGTACTCTCTAGTCCCTCATCCAAGTCATTGATGAATATATTGAATAATACTGGTCCCAGTACCGACCCTTGAGGGACTCCACTGGATACAGGCCTCCAAAGAGACTCCGCCTCATTGACCACAACTCTTTGGCTTCTTCCCCTTAGCCAGTTCGCAGTCCACCTCACTACCCGAGAGTCTAGACCACACCTCCTCAGTTTAGCAGCAAGGATGCTGTGGGAGACTGTGTCAAATGCTTTACTGAAGTCAAGGTAGACCACATCCACCGCTCGGCCATCATCTATCCACCTTGTTATATCCTCGTAAAAGGCTATGAGGTTAGTCAAGCACGACTTCCCCTTGGTGAAGCTATGTTGACTGCCTCTAATGACCCTCTTATCCCTGATATGCCTTGAGATGGCACCAAGGGTAAGTCGTTCCATCACTTTCCCAGGGATGGAGGTGAGGCTGACCGGTCTATAGTTATAAATTGATGTTATAGCTGTAAAATAAGATTTTTTTCATACTATGATATCGTATGAGGAATGAAACGTTAGGACTTAGCAGAAACTTAGTTATATACTGAAGATTTACCTATACATCACAAAGAAGAAATCATCATTATCTCCAAAGAAGATATGTATTTTGTTGAGACTGCATGGCTACTAGATGGGTGGATAATTGGTGTTATAATAATGTGTTGATTTACTTGTTAGAGAAGGTACATAATTATTACTTGTGTTTTGGTGAATGATAGACCCACATTACCACTGCAGTTTTTGTCCTTGGGACTGTGCAAACACTTGCCCAAGGTTTAAGAGGAAAGGAGTCCATATTTCACATTTTTATCTGTTTGATGTCTATTCCACATCATCTGTGTTTGAGCAAGGAAACATATGGATCTTCTACCACTACCACCTGCGGGACTTCCACTGTATTTAGCTTAAGATGCAGCAGTTCATAACCTCAATTTTGACCTCAAAGATGATAGTTCTGTAGACTTGTTGATGTCCAGAACAAGAAAGGAGGAATTGTTTTATGAAGCTATGTGTTTGTATCCTTTCATTAGTCTTAAACTGCACACTTGTAAAGGTTTGTTCTACTTTGCAGTTGTTGAATCTTCTTGCCTAAACATCCAGAGCAGATCTCCAGATCATCATGTAGCAGTGTAATTCTACAGTAGAGAACTCCTCCAAAATTAATGTTATTAGCAAACCTCTATCAATATCATTGCTGGAAGACAATTTCTTTTTCTCTGTAGGAACACCCTGTTACTTCTCTTAGTTGACTTTCCCTAATAAATCATCTACTTGAATACAGAGATCCTTCACTAAAACTGTGAAGATGAATATTAAAATATGAGTATCAAGGTTTTCCAAACATTTCAAAGACAAACAAAGTAGCAAAAGACAATGAAGGGTATGGGGTAGGAAGGAGATTAGGACGATGCAGTGCTGCAAGTGCCTATTGATGTTATGAGACTTACTAGGTGCTTTGTTTCTCATGAATGTGAAATGATGTCCTCTGTTATAAGCACAGGCACGTCCTTACTAAGGAGATCCATCAGAGAGCTGTAAATGATTAAATATGACCTAGAAAATGCAAAGAGTTCAAAACAGAGAATGAACACAGTTAATGGCAATGTGGGCAATTCAGATTCAGTTCCTTTGTTTGACCTCAGTAAATGGTTGGAGGGACAAATATAGACACCTGTTTTGGTCTTTGTAATGTGTAAGAAAGCAAGGACTAGCACACCCAGACTACACCCTCAGGGTTTATTTCAGAAGCTTAACTTAGATTTGTCAACATCTGAAATGTAGATGCCTGGCACCACATAGTGCTTCTGAGGGTGTAAATTAGATGCACAGGCTCTTCGTACCACAAACAGAGAAGTGGCGCTGAAGAGTAATTCATAGTGTACAAGTGAAATGTCTCCCTTCTCGTTACCCAGGTAGGAGCCTAAGCATTCATGTTAGTTGGCTAAGTTTTCCTAAGCTGAGCTGCCAAAAGAATTGCTAGGAAAACTATAGGCCCAGGGACAGGGAAAGAGATTACTAATTTGGAGTTTCACAGCAATACTTTCAAGATTCGTATCAGATGAGGTTGTTCAGGTAAATTGCAATGTGGTTATGACTTTACACAGCAACATCTTCACCTCATGCTAAAATGTGAAGTGCTTTTATTCCTGACAGGGGAAGGAGAGAATCCCAGATAAACAGGTCTCATTTTCAAGGAAAATGCCTTTACCATAAGTCAGACTGTGAAGAATCATTGCTTTTCTCAGAGCTGTGTAGGGCTTTGTTCATCTAAAGCACGTCAGCATAATTACACTTATTGCTGTAAATATGTAGAATTAAACAGGAGTGTTTTATGTTTGGTTTTTAGCAGGAGGTGTCAGCCATCACTTTGCTAACATTTTTTTTCACACGCATTAAATTCCCTTTCTAGAAGACTCAAAACCAGGATACAGAAAGCAGGTGGATGGGAAAATAAGCAATGCTTCCAGAAGCAATTCCTCTCTAAATAATTCAGAGTCTCCTTTGATTTTGCTCAGACCATAGGGGTAAGTTATAACGGATCTCTGTGCTTTCAGTCCAGTGCCAGTCAGGACCAGGTATCTCATTTTGTGTGCATGATCATTTTGTATCTGCCATCCCATAGGAATATTATACCATCACACGTATTCAGGACTGAAAATATTTCAATCTGAGGTTTCCTGGAGAAGCTGTCTTCCAGAAGAAGAACACTTTCTGCTGACCTGTGGATCTGACTACATTTTTAATTTGCAGAAAAGTAATGCATAATAACTCAACATGTGAATATCCAAAGTTGAAAAACTGTCTGCCGATCAAGACAATCTCTGTTCAACTCATAGAACAAAAATGTGACAGATAAAAGGGGTGGTGGTTGTTGGAAGGGGTGTGTTTGAAAGGGAAAAGATTCCAGTGCAAAGAGTCTTGTTTTGCAAAGATTTTTGTGAGCTTGTGTTTTGGTTTTGTTGTTTTGGTGGTTTTTTTTCCTCTGTGGTTTGCTTTTTTTTTTTTTTTTTTTTAAGGGAAACTGCTGTCGTTTGTGTAGAATGTGGTTAGCAGCCGTGTTTACTTCAAAAGTAATCTCTTCTTGATTCAAACTGCTCCACTAGTAAATAGAATATCTTAGGACATTAATTATATGGGAGAGAAGTCTGTGTGAAGGAGCTGTTACAATTCATTACTGTACAAGAACTATTCAGAGAAGAGAGAAAATGTAAGGATAGAGATAATTGTTATTGCCTCAGCTTCTATGGTATTGGGATAGATGGATTGGAAATGGGTTATCTTTCTTCCTTGTAATAAAGTGGGTACATACACACAGCACAAAGAGGAAACTTAAAGTGTAGCCAAACAACATTACATCAGCGGAGCTGCAGACTGTCTGCTGGGAGTTGGGAAGACCAAGGCAATTGCGGGTGTGATACTTCTGCTCAGGGATTAACCTGTTAGCAGTTGGTTTTCTCCAAAAGCAAAATAAAAATAAATTGCAAAATTGAATAGATGGAGAATTACATTGAAGGATGGTATTCCAAATTTCAGATGGATATTAAACATTTCTGCTACTTCCTTTTTTCAATTTATTTTATTTGCTATGGTAACACTTTATGTTCGTTCATGTACCCCAGTGTAAGGAATGGGATATTAGTTCCCTCTTTATAGGTAGGTGTGCATGGCCAAATTCATATCTGCCTGTGACTTCATTTTTTCAGTATTCAACACTGGAAGATCAGTATTCACAGTATGTATAGCCTTTAAAAAAAGGGCTTCAATTATCAGCAAATGTCTGTTATTTAGATCACTACTTCTAGACGGGTTACATAGTAAAATAAAACTACTGTTCATTCACAATTGAGTCATATAATGCTTGTGCTTCATATCAGTTTCTGTGTGAAAGAGTATCTATGAAAGAAAAAGAGATCATTCTTGATATAGTTTTTAATAGATTTATATCAGTTTTTTTGGTAGAAAATACTGATAGTTAAAACTCATCACTGGTCAGGCTACATCCCAAGTACTGTGTTTGTTTTAGGGATCCTCACTACAAGAAGGACATTGAAGCACTAGAGCATGTCCAAAGAAGGACAACAAAGCTGCTGAAGGGTCTAGAGCGCAAGTCTTATGAGGAGCAGCTGAGAGAACTGCAGTTGTTTATCCTGGAGAAAAGGACGCTGAGGGGAGACCTTATTGCTCTCTACAACTACCTTAAAGGAAGTTGTAGAGAGATGGGGATTGGTTTGTTCAAAATGGCAAATCTGTGGTTCTGTGAAAAGAAAAAAAATAAAATTCTTCCTCCTCCCCTTCTTCAATCCCAAGCAAAACAGAGCTGAAAATCATCAGAGGGAAACGGGTACTGCACCTTAAAACAAGTTTTTCAATTCCAAAATGGAAAATTTCACCCCATCTCTTTCCTTTGCAGTTCTGAAAAAAAGAAATAGAAACATACATTAAACTATTTTTTTTCATCACAGAAAATATGTTCTTAACCGAAATATCACAAGCTATGTGTGTATGCCCTGTAGCTGTATATGTACACCCGTGCACCTGTTTTATATCGTAACACTTGAGTTTAAGATTGCTAAAGCATTTATAGTTCTCTTTAAATGATAAATGTACTTTGCCATTCAATGTCTTGTACCTTATTCTGATTAGTTTGCAGATCAGAATGAAGTATACTTCAACTAGCATGTTCAGTAGTGGGGGTTATTTTTGTTTGCTTATTATGTTAATAATAGCTAAAAAAAAAACAACCCAAAAAGTGGTTCTTCACATTCTAGAATTCTCACTTGTAAACTCTTTCATATTTAAAGAACAATGCTTCATTCCAAAGCTGATCAGTGATTTTCACTTGGGTCCTACCTTCCCATTTAGGCCAATATTCAGAATAAGTTTCTATATTCCCTCTAGAAAAATTGAAAGTCTAAAAGTGTGCAATTTATTTCAGTTTAACTAGGCCACACCAATACTCTCAAGTGGATACGTATCTGTAATCTCTAGCTGTTCGTCTGAGTGCTGTGTTTGCAAACTGAGTTCTGAATTCTCTAAGTTGTCTAGTACAGTTTCAACATGGCTTTCTTTAACCACTTTGCAGGGACAACAAGAGCACATCCAAAATTTTGTCTGGTGGCCATGAAATATTTTGTGAACACCCTGCAGCCAGCTCTAAAGAAGCAAAACCACTCAGAAATAATTCAGATTGTAAACATGGATCCAGTGTATCTTGGGCAAGATCGTTGTTGGAAAAAGTCATCTCTCAGTCAAGAATGCTGACAGACACTGGTGTTTCAATCCTGAGTGGCAATGAGATGGTTATCTCTCACGGCTATAGAACTTGTATTACGTGTAAATTGTCGAGGGTGTTACCACACATTTTCAGAAGTACCTGTGCATGTTCTTGGTGTAAAAGTTTCCAGTGCTCCAGCCAACACAAACAAGACGGTAAACGGTTTGTTAGGAGTTTGAATTTGTGCTGGGTTCACTCACCGTGTTTAAAGGATATCTCAGGAAGGGATCAGATACAAAATATTGCTGTTCAGTGAATCTCTCTTAGCTGTAGATCATTATCTTCTCTTGTTTATGTAGAAATTGTCATAGTCTGTTTGGCACGTTCCATTTCTCCCTGACCTTTATGACTGTGCCATTACCCTCTGCTTTTCACTGAAAAGCTCCCCAGTTTTATCTGTTGTGATGTCTACTTATAAATACTTGGGTCTCTGGACTCTTTTTTCAGACACTGAGTTCATTCTAGTGGCTTTGTCCACTTGTCCTTCTCTATCTCATAATCCTATTTCCTCTTGGCCCATGATTTCTGCAAATTGCCTAGTAGAAAACTTGGGGTATTTTTCTTTTCCCATTGAGCAACTATCAATCTTATCTCTTCAGATACAGCTGAAGTCAATGCAAATTTTTTCAGATTTTCATAGAGGTTTGATGATTTGCCTAGATAGCCAGAGCATCACTGTCTTCTGACTGGCCTGAAAATGGCCCAGTGCATTGAGACTTCCTGCAGTTCTGGACGAACCAGGTACATTCCCCATGTTTCAGAGATTTCAAAGGAAAGTTAATGACTGGTGGCAATACAGCAGGAATGGCAAAAGGAACTGTGAACCTTTCTATAAATACTGAGGCAAAGACAAAGGCAAACAACTGAAGCACTAGCAGTGTTGGAAACAAAAAGGTTCTTTAACAGTTCCTGAGTTATCCATTATTTCTGCATGTTTTGTGTTACGGCCCCCTGCACCCTACATATCAACATCAAGATGACCCCATCACAGAGATGGAAGGGAATGTTTAAGGGCCATTGAACACCATGATTTTTCCCACTGTATCACAATTACAGAAAACCTCTGTTAAATAACATGATGTTGGTTTGCCGTGAAAATTCACAGTATTTTTGCGTTATCCACATTTCCTGCTGTCATTCTTTTTCAGTGCTTATGGTTTAACAGACTTTTTGGCTTGTGCTAACCATTTGTGTCCAGCAAGTGCAGACTTAACAGACCAAAGCTTGCTACAATGCACCCATGTACTTTGTTCTCTTTTGCATTGCACTTGACATGGGCCCAAAGTTACTCCACAGACACAAAGCCTCCTTGAATGCCTGCAAACTTAATATCCAGAACCAAATATGAGCTTCATGGTTGACTGGCCATGCACTGAATTAAGCTGCTGTATCTAAACGTGATAGATGCTATCTTGGCCAAGACACTGAGGTCTGAACTAGGAACTTCCAGTTCCCAATAAAAGCACAAGATGTTGCAGCTTAAGCAAAAACCTTTTTTTCTTTTCCTGTATTTTGTGTTGTTACACACTGCTGGATGTCAGATGC
Source organism: Trogon surrucura (assembly GCA_020746105.1). Classification (NCBI taxonomy): domain Eukaryota; kingdom Metazoa; phylum Chordata; class Aves; order Trogoniformes; family Trogonidae; genus Trogon; species Trogon surrucura. The sequence continues at coordinate 81,113,181 of CM036658.1, read as the reverse complement.
CTCTGAAATTAAATGCCAGTAAGCTTGTGTTATCTGTGTTTTATCTTGATTTCACAAGTATTTTAACTTATGTTTAATCTGAAAAACATATTAAACTGTACAACCAAAAATACTGCAGAAATTCTCATTTTGGAAAATCACTGTTAGAAGTATTAACGATGGTTGGATGTGACAGAAGACTTCCCAGTTTTCCCCACACAGTGATCAGGCAATTGTGTAAATCTCTTAAGGAGGTTGCTATGAAAATTAAATTCTTAAATGAAAGTATATTCTGAAAGAAGAGTCGAGGAACTTCTGCAGAAATAAAAAGAGAAAAAAAAACTTATTTGTGAGATGTAGGTGAATTTATTATAACAGAAAACAGTACTATCATGATCTAGTTTAACCAATGAATTTCACTCATTAGCCTATGTAACAAATACTTATCCAGTAGATGAATTATAGCACAGTCTTCATTAGGTGGGGGGAAATGAAATCTTGATGAAATTATCTTAGCTAATTGTGAGTCCATTATAACTCGAAGTTATTCTAGTTTTGCTTTACAAATGTGCTTTATACTAAGGAGGTCTTCCAGACTCTGAAACTTGTTATGCTATGATTTCTAGCTCACAGGGGCCTCTGTGAGAAATTCTGTATATATTGACTACAATCAAATCACCTCTTAGCCTTCTCTTTAATAAGTTAGGTAGACAGAGATGCCTATAAGCCATGTTTAGAAGGCATGACTTATCCTTTTAGCCCCTTTTCTGAACCCTTTCCAATTTTCTCTTCATCTGTGTAGCAGGAATAATAACGCTTTCTCTGTTGCATAAGATCAGGCCCTATTATTTCCTCCTAATTACTAATCTCTAGGATTATGTTCAAACAGAAACATGAAATAGGTATATTGCTATCGACAAGCATTTAAAAAAGCAAATGTCCCATTTGTTAGATTTAATTCAATGAGCTATTTATTTTGCCTCTTAGAGAAACTTAGGGTGGGTAAGAAGTGAGAAGCTGTGAAGAATGGCATCAGTGGTGAAAAACTTTGTGCCCTCTGGATGACAACCAAATGTGCCCCAACAAGCATTGCTATCTGGGCAGTTAAACTGATACAGCTCCTCCCATTCCAGTGCCATTTGTTGTGACTCAGCAGGCACTTTGGGGACTCTTTACAGCCAGCATGCAGGTGTAAGACATTACACGAATGAAGTGAGGACAGTTTGTGTGATGATCACAGCTGCAACAGTGACAGTCATTGACCCTGGCTGTTGAGAGTTATTTGCTTTGCATTAATCGGTAAAGCACTTCAGCTATTTATTTTTCTCTACTTTGCAATCCAAAGACATTAACAGCAGCTTCGGAATGATTGCCAGAACAGGCCATTTCACTTGTCTTTTCCACCTTCTCTCTGGGATATTATTCTAAGTTAAATATATCTTTTGCAATGAGCCGCATGGAAGGGGCAGTGTCGTGGCTCTACTGCAGGAGTAGGTTGGCAACCAGCTGCAATTTGAAAGCTGACAATGACACAGACTTCTGCCAACACAGCTCTGTTGGTAAAGGAGTGTCAGAGATGCCTTTTTACTGGGAAGGGGAGAAAGGAAGGGAATTACATTTTTAGCAATTTTAGCCCTGGGGCTTCATCCTCTTACCTTACTGCAAGGACCAGTTTCACAAGCAGGGCTATATCTGAACTTGTCCAGGCAAGCATCAAGCAAGAAAATACCCCCGCTGAGGTATAGTTAAAGTCACAAATTGAAACAGGGGCTTTTGAGTCATCTCAAAGTTTGTTCCACTCCTGTGATGAAGCTGTCAGTGACTAATTCTTTGCCTGCAAAGGTAAATATGGTACCTAAGTCTCTGGTGCATTCAGGTAACAGGTATTTCTGGGTCAATCTGTGGGGCCCAGAATGTACTGGACCTTCAGCAAATTTTCTTTTTTTTTTTTCTGTTCATAAGAACTCCAATCTAATTTATAATGTCTAAATTGGATAATGGTAAAAACTATAAATATTCAGCCCACCTGCTCCCGTCAAAAAAACCAACAAAAACCCAACCTCCCAAAACTCTTACCTGTCTAAAATTTTTCTTTTATTGACACAACATTTAACACAGAATTCTTTTTTTTTTTTTTTTTACAACAGTATCAAAATTAAGTTAAGCTTAGCTACTACTTCACTGTTATTTTTTAAGAATGGAGACAACAAATAAATACCAGAACTTATACGTACAGAGTGTTACTTTTCTTATAGAATTCAAGTTATTTTTCATGGCTTGATAAGTCTTTCATCAACATGAAAAACAACAGAACAAAAAAAAAAAGGACTGTGAAGTGGTTTGAATGAGTTTACATGTTTAGTGAGAGTCTTTCAGTTGCAGAGTTCTTGACCAGTCAAGTTCAGATATGGCCCTACTTGTGAAACTGGTCCTTGAAGTAATATAAGAGGATAAAGATCCAGAGATAAGATATTTTTTACTGGTAAAAGTGTATTTTCCTTCCTTATCCAGTGAGAAGAGGTCATGACTTTCCTACAGCAAGCATCTCCATTGGCTAGAAATCACCAATATGTCAAATAAAATTTTCATTTTTTTTAAATCTTTATAATGTTGATTTTGTGAAATTTTGTCAGACCCAGGATAAAACTGCTGGCCAGAGACAAGAAAATGGGAAAAGGCAGACATACATTTACAAGAGCAGAGGGTGAAACAGTCTCCCAAGGTAATGTACTCCTAGGGTCAATATCCGCTTCTGCATTACCTTCTTTTTCCTTTTTTTCTCAAAGAAAAAATCCTGAAATTTTCTTGTCCATTGATGAAGTAGTGATCTTGTTTTCTGAGTAAAGTTGTGCAAAACTGCAGTTGTGTTAACCGGGAACAAGAAAAAAAAAAGAGACTGATATACAAGTGCATCATCTAGACCTCCAGTTTCTGAATTATTGGTAAAGAAGAGCACAAAGTACAATTCTGCTAAAATCTCATGCAAATCTCAAAACCTTGGAAGAGCAGTACTAAATTGCTGGTACGGCCACAGTTTCATGCACACCATGTTTTCTGCTGAACTGATGTAATAAGAGCAAGAAATGAACTTCACAGGAATGATATTTCATATCTGTTCTTTTGTATCTTGCAATATCCTTTCTGATCAAGTGCCCTATCTCTGGAGCATGTATTGATTTTCACAGCTGAAATACAATGTCTCAGCATGCTAAGCCCCATTCACACACACTTCCCTGTTCCAACACTTTCTGCCTGTCTTTTAATTATAAAATTTTAAAGGAACAGCTGCATATTTTCTTTAAAGTGATGACATTTAAAGAAAAAAAAAAAACAACAAAGAACAAGCCAAAAACAAATCTCAGAAACTCCAACCTTCAAGATTTTCAACATCTTTGGTATATTTCAGATTTCAACACAATCATTTTATACCTTTCTAGTGAGCATTTTCTCTCTCCTTTTAGAGGAAGTCTTTTGAATCTCTGCTACTTCTCATCTTTTAGATATATCAATTTCTTCTGCAAATGTATATGCAACTGTATGTTAACACAAATACTTTCCATAAATTGCTCAGGATAACTGTGTGCAATATGAACTGTACATATGCCTTTTACTTATGCCATTAAAGAAAATGACACAGGATGTTCTTATATAGAGACACAAATAATTTATTTTAATAGTAGAATTACTGTGTAAATGAGTTATGTATGTTAAATTCATATACAGCCTCCAGCCTTGTTCTTTCCACTGTAAGTAAATCTGTGCACATGAGGAATGTCACACATCTGTCTTAGGACTATAACTCCTATTGATCTGCATGATGTTAATGACAAATTTTAATGTGAAAGAATTTGACTTCCAGTAGGATTAGTTTTTTGCATTATCAGTGGCATCGGGAAATGTTTAACACTGGATCTCTTCAACCAACTCCCTTCAAAGACAATGAAAAGAATCTCCTTATCTTTAAAGGTACTTCTTTGGGCATCAATAATTAGACAACCCACGGGACAAGGTTCACTGAATTAAATCCTGAACCAGTTCAGATTGTGAGTGTGTGATGGTGTGTCTTCACCTGTTCTCTGTACTGAATCCTATTTTGATCTCCATTACATCATTGTATCTCTAAAGGAACACTGTAGAAGTTAAAATCGTTATTCTGTTTCTGGATGAAAAAAAAAATTAAAAAGTGACCCAAACTTCATTATTAAAGAGATAAGGTGGTCCAGTGGTACCTAATAGCCTTCCAGAATATAGAGAATGCCTAAAATTAATCTTCTGAAAACCAAGTAATGAAGCGTTAAGGTACACTCCAATCCAACCTTAATTCTTCCCTCCTTGAGCGATGACCCAATACACTCATAATGCAGAGACTTATTCTCTGCCTTTTTGGATAATGTAGAATGTTCAGGCAACAGGGTATGCACAGGGAAGGAGGGAGTATCGAATCTTCTTTCTGCTAAGAAAACCCTATCATGTCACTTCTGTGTAGGAGCTGAGAGCAAGTACTCTCCACTTGCTCTACCCAAAGCTGGAGAGGCCCTCAGGATAATTTAGCAACTCCTCTTTGTGCTCATGTCTGACATGGTGTGTCTATATGGTCCTCATGAAACCCCTGCATCAATTCTTCTTCCCTTTTCGCCCCTGACTTTCCCTGTAGGAGGGAAACACTTGGATTTTTTGACTCTGACATGACTCAGCAGACCACATCCTTTCAAGTACAGATTTAGCATGCTCATGGGGTGTAGGAAAAGCTGGAACTCACAGATCCCCAAACTACAAAAGCAAATCTGCTTTGCTTCTCTAGTTAATCTCTCCTCCACTTAATACAGCTTTGCTGAATTCAGCTAGAAAAGAGATAATTCCCAGGGGCTGTTAACAGCACCCAGGAACCAAAGATGTTTCACCACTTTCAGCCTAACTCTTTTTCTACGTCTTCCCTCACCCCCCCCGCCAGTTTCCCTCTCCTCTAATTTTATAGGAGTGCTTCTGTCTGCCCTTAATTTATCCAACCACCCTTAGTCCTCTACATTCTTCTTCATACCTGGTATAAAGACAATGTCATTCCGTCCAAAAATATTGTGAGTTTTTCCTATTAAGGGGTTGCACATTAGCAATGCTTGACCTTAAATACATTTGGGTCCACTGTTCAGCAAACACGATTATATTATCCTCACTGTCTTTCATCTTCCCCTTTAGTTAATCAGAGCTGGCGCTTTGCTATAATAATTCCCCATGTGGAAAAGGAGCAACATGTCCAGCAGCCTTTCTCATATATCTGCCTTGATAATGTGTAATTTGTTAACTTTCAGAAGTGTTTAGAGCCCTTTCTAAATTAGTTGTACAGAATTAGCAAGACACTTTTCCAAAAGTTTTTTATTGTTGCTATGTTCTTGTTTTCCTTTTTGTTTTTAGAAGAACTCAGCTCCTGCAAGACAGAGAAGATCAAGGGGATAAGATGTCCATCTCTAGAGGTCTCTCAGCGCACTTTAAGAGCAGTTAAGAGAAATGTCTGTGAGAAATGACTTAGTTAGAGGTGACTTTGCTTTCTGGAAGAGAAAGATGACTTGATGTGCTTCCTTTCAGTCTTATTGTGACAGGTGGTTCTTAGATTTTTACCAGGGAACAGGTTCAAAATTTTAATGTGCAGGATCACCTCAGAGCTTAAGCAAAGTAGAGGTTTACTCTGGACAATAAACTGCAAGTACCAGTAGAATATAATGTTTTCCCTCCCCATTTCTTCTGCTAGATTGTGTGAACATGATTTGGTTTCAATGACATTATTACGCCTTTTGGAATTGCCAGCTGGCTGCCACCGCAAACTGTCAGTAAACCTTCTATTTAGTCTTGCTACTTCTGCGTAGGCTTTTGCAGAGAATTGAACACATGTTATGATAACTACTACAATATTTTTTTTCTTCCTACGAGTAGGAGGAGCTATACTCCAGGCTGGATAAATGAAAAATTAAACGGAAATTGATCCATCATCCCGAGTTTCAAATATTTGAAGAAAAGCCATACAAATCAAACCAATCCAAACAAAACCTGATAAGAAGCAGCTGATCTAAAATGCTAGGGCTGCAGTCCCACATCTAAAATATCAAATATCAGAGTATGGAAATGTTTCCCCAGAGGCACACCAGATTTCAGCATAAAAAAAGCATATGGATTTTATATAGATACAAAGCCTGGTAGAAATGTCAAGGGGAAGAAGGATCTGAGAAGGAGAGAAGCTTTTCAGCCACATGACTTCCACGATGGTCTCTGATGCTTTTAAATAGAAAATGGGTCTCTAATGTAAACACAGGAGATTTGAGCTTCCTCTAAAATATTCAGTTTTATCACTCAGTAACACACTTTGTTTTCATCAGTTTGTACAAAGACACTTTTGAACTCCTTTAAATAGGTTTTGATGGTCCTGACTCATGTTGTTCTCAAACTCCTAATGCATTGGAGTGTTCTGCCTGGTTTATTCCTGCTTAAATGGGGCGAATTCCATGAAATCAAGAGATATATTAAAATATTTTTCTTTTAAAACTTACTAAGTTCTGTAAGCAAAACAAAGTTTTTCAACCCAATCTTTATTTAAAGTTTTTTCAAATAAGAATTTTTGTCGTGGGTTTGAGTCTGATGAGGTTCTTGGTAACTGGGGATGGCTGCGGGGGAAGAGTCCTTGTGAAGCTTCCAGAGCCTCCCCCAGGCCCAGGCAAAATTCAGATCCACCCCTGGCCAAGGTCAGGTCAGTCAGTGCCTCTGCAATCAATGTATTTAAGAGGAGAATCCTGTTGAGCAACTCTCTCTCTTTTTTCTCTTCATCTCTTGTCTCTGTGTCCTGTCTTTTGTGTTGGAGAGTTCTTCTGATGAGGGGAGGAGAAGGTGAGAGGAAAACAAAGGAACATAGCCTGGGAGGAAATCTGGGAGAAAGACACCAAAGAAGAGCATTTCTCCAGAGCCCAGTGGTGAGTGAGATGCCAGGGAGATGATTGACTGTGAGCTGAGAGGATTGGCATCAGTGAGACATCCAGAATGCAGCGGCGCGCAGGGGACCCCACCCCATGCAGGAGCAGAGGACACACCCAGAACTATCCATGACCACGAAGTTGGTCCTACACTGGTAGGAAAAACTCATCTGTAGGGAGAGGTTTGCATTTCGTGAGACTGACACCATGCAAGAGCAGAGGTGCCCTCTTCCTGAGAAGGAAGGACTGCCATGGACAAACTGCACCCCCCACCCCTTTCCTGCCCTGAGCTGATGGAGGGGAGATGGTAGCTAGGAAGAAAGGGGGGAATGTATTTAACGTCAGTTTATACATATTTATTCATTTTTCTCTCACTATTTGACTTTGGTTTAGTTGATAAATGGTGGCGGTAAATTAAATTTAGGTTTTCTCCCCAAGTCTACTCTGTGCTTTGCCCATGACCATAAGTGGTGAATGGACACTCCCTGTCCTAACCTCAGTCCTTGAGCCTTTTTGTTGAATTTTCTCCCTCCACGTCTGTGGGAATAGGGGTGGGGTCAGAAGTGAACAAGTCGCTGTGTGGTTGTTTTTTGCTGGCACAGGCAGTTGGCTCAAACCACAACTAAAAATACCTGTGGAGTTAGAGAAATATGTCCAGGAAACTTAACTACTAAATCTCTAACCCTGCTCCTTGTTTGTTTTCCAGTTATACCTGCCAATTTTACTCATGGAAAGAAAAAAAAAAAACCCACACTGTTTTAAAACCAAACATTTTTATAAACTTCCTGTTGTAGAATCAATACAAGTCTGGACAGGAGTGCTGGATTCTTCTCTGCCTCATAGATCATCAACAAAGTTGTCAGCAACTAAGCTCTCTTTGCAAGATCCTCATTGCTGGCAATGGTGCAATGACAGAAGAACACGGCTTGATTTTCATATCCCAACTTGAAGCTGTACTACTGGCAGTCAAAAGGGAAAAAAAAAAAAAATCATGTTTTGACGTGAATCAGGCACATTTGATCTGAAAGTCACTGTAAGACTCAAAACCCGGTATTTTCTAGATGCTTTGCAGACATTTTTGGGTTTTCTATTTGAAACTACAGTTTAACTTGTTATGACTGATCAAATTAACAGTAATAGATTTTTTTTTTGTTTTATGGAGTTTTTTTTGCATTTGTGTTAGTAAAATTTTATTACTTTTTTTGATATTAAGGAAACACTGCTGCTAGGGTGAACACCTCTCTCCTCTCTGACATTAATTTCATCACTTAATATGATTATTCCAAGAAATCGAATAGGAAGCTTATCTCTTTGAAAGTAGCTAGCTTTATATATATATATATAAACACACCATAAGCATAGAAGTTATTAATTTGCTACAGTAAATAAAAAATTGATGTGTTAGGATAAAAGTCAGGAAAAATCCTCTGCCAGCTTGTTCATAATCTTATTATTAAACATTTGTGATATGTGATGGGGAATTATCCGTTAATCCAAAATATCCATGGAGTGCTTGAAATACCTGCTCTCGCCCAGATCAGATATATCCTTTCAAAGCAGTTCTTTGTTCTGAATGTAATTCATCATAGTTATCACATGTCACAAAGTGTTACACTGTGTCATTTTACATTGCAACGTGACATGACATGGTGTAATTAAGGGAGCACAATGCAATAGCTCCTATTACCAGGGGGGGGGGGGGGGGGAAAAGAAAAAAAAAAGAGAAGAAAAAAGAGAAAAAGAGGAAAAAAAAATAAAGAGGAAAAAGAGAACTTATTTCCTGCATTAGTTAGTGAATTTCACTTCCAAAAGTCTGTGTGGTGAAGGAAAACATGCCGATTAAAACTGAATAAGGGCTGGAACTAATTCCCACTGAAGACAATAGGTACCTGCACTTCAGGGAAGCATTCATGATTATGTTTTTATTAAAGCACAGCTGTAAGACACAAATTTTTAATCTGGATTCATAGGGCTAAAGAGAGGAATTACTAGCAGGATCTTTTGATTCTCATGACAAAAAAACTGACATGCTATTGGTATTTATTATTAAGATGGTTCTACAAGGACACAGCTCTACACAGTGCCTTGCTTTGGTCCAGAAGAGAAGGATAAAATAAACAAGCTTCATTGGTCCCCACAGCAAAAGAGCTTATAGGCTAAAGATACAACTATGAATTGCAATTCATTTGTGTTTAATGTTTATTAATCTTTGAAGGAGTGGATTTTCACCCAGTGTCTAATGTATTTCCAGCTCAACAGATATTTTAACAGTCCAATATACATCAGGGAGAGAGAAGAGCTTTTTAAACTGAAGGCCAATATTGGCACAAGAACAAGTGGGTATAAACAGCCCATGAATAAATTTAGCCTTGAAATTAGAAGAAGGTTTTTACCGTTAGGAAAGTGGAGTTCTGGAACAGTCCTTCAATGGGAGTAGTGAGATCAAACAAAAAAAACTAGTTTAAAAATGGAGCTTGATAAGTTTTGTAATGAGATTACACATCATAGTTGCCTACAGGAGGAGACAGCTTGATTTCAACAGGAAAAATCTTGCAGTCTTACAACTACATGTAGGAAAAGGAGTGGTTAAATTTGAGATGGAGAACTCCCAAGTGTTCACCTCCTAAAAAGCCACACAGAGACACAAATTTTTTGAATTTCAAATTTAGAGATGTTGCTTCCATGTCCTTCAGTGAGAGGTCAGTTTAAGAAGCACCTTCTTTATCATAGAATCATAGAATGGTTAAGGTTGAAACAGACCTTGACAACATGTAGTTCCACCCCCTACTGTGGGCGGGGACACCTCTCTCCCACTAGACCAGGTTGCTCAAAACCTCATCCATCACCTGCAGGGACGGTGCATCCACAACCTCCTTGAATAACCTGTTCCAGCACTTCACCGCTCTCACAGTGAAGAATTTTTTCCTTATAGCTGTTCTAAATCTATCCTCTTTCAGCTTCAGGCCATCACCCATTGTCGTATCACTACAACCCTTGTAAAAAGCGCTTCTCCAACTTTCCTGTAGGCCCCTTTCATGTATTGGAAGGTCACTATTAGGTCACCCTGGAGCCTTCTCTGTTCTAAGTTGAATAACCCCAGCTCTCTCAGCCTGTCTTCATCTTCGTGACCCTCCTCTGGACCTGCTTCAGCAGATCCATGTTTTTTTTGTACTGTGAGTCCCAGGTGTGGCCTCACCAGATCAGACTAGAGGGACAGAATCACCTTCTTCGACTTAACAGGGATATCCTGACAGGAGTGTATGAATTTGCGATTTCAGCTCAAGTAACCTAATACATGTAGGGTTACCAATAACTAATATTAACAGATGTTAGGGTTGTGTTTGTTTGTTTGTTTGTTTGTTTAGATTAACATATTTTTAGTTTGACATAACAAGGATGATTTAAATCCTTTTCAGGGCTATCAGAGCTTCAGGTATTATAATTAAGATAAAATATTCTGAAGCCTTTAATGTTTTACAGAAAAGGTAAATAGAACATAGTGTTAGCTTTAAGATAATGTAACATTTATGATTTCTGTGCTTCTCTAACCCTTTCACTTCAGCTCTTTGGTCTCAGAAATGACTTTTTTTTTTTTCAGATGAAAAACATGAACAGAAATTATTTTCATAAGAAATATCCTAAGGGAATGATGGTGACTGGGGAGTTGGAGGATCTGGATTTTGTTTCCAACTCTGTTGTGTAGTTCTACTTTGAATGACAACTTCATCCCAGTTTTCTGGCTTTTCATATCCAAGAGTTGAGCTGTTTAGATAAAAATGTCTTTTCCTTGTCAATTTCAAAGGTATCTTGTGTTGTACCTGTTACAGCTGGGAGTATGAGAAAGCAAAATCTAAGTATCTGACAATATGTTAGAAGTAATAAAATCAAATATTATAAAAATGTTACAATTTTTCAGCAGAGGCACAACAAATACATGTATCTGAAGCTAGTCAACTACAACTGCAAAGCAGAAGAAATTCGTTTACTCCATTTTTTTTTTTTTTTTAAGAGGACTTAAACAGATCCTTGGAAGTTGTTTAAACTAATCCAAATGTAATAAGCATTTCAAATAGACACTGATCAATTCTTGCATCTTAGGCAATAAGAAGTAACTCCTAAGCAATATTACCTGTATCCCCTGGGATCATTAGAAATGCAGTGGGTCTCAAATGATCAATGTAAAAAAATGAGGAAATTGTAGTTAGCTCAAGCTAAATGGACCTGAATTGTTATAAATTTAGAGCTCTAACAAGGTATTATTTTTTAATAGGATCTTGGCTTCCATTTTTTGTTGTTCACATATTTTATTATATGGCAGTTCCTAAGACTTTAAAAAGTAGTATGGTGAGTCTAAAATATTAATCCACAGAGAAGAAAATTCAGAGCATCTTTGAAGTATTTATGGCACCCTCTTTCATAATACCTGAACTTCACTAGAGTTTAAGTCTTTTTTTTCTTCTTTTTCTCTACCAATTTCTTCATCATGATCTCAGTCAAAAATCACACAGTGGCACTAATTTCACCTGACTGAAAAAGACTTACTCTAGATGCAAACAGATCTAACTGAGAAAGACTCTGAGTTCGAAGGTCCCTTCCAGTCCAACACATCCTATAATTCTATGAAAATATCCTAATATTGATTTTACAGTGCAGTTTTCTCACTGCTCTTAACAGGAAGGAAGGATGAACGGATAGATAACCTGGTAATTGGTAAAACTGTTATATCAGACTCTTTATGATTATCAGTTGTGTCTAACTTTTAAAGAAAGAGAAGTGATGCAGAATTAGACTTAATCATATCTAGTTAAGCAAACACGCTCACATATATCTAAGATAACTGACTGTCATACTTCCTAACTGACTGTCTGATACTGTGCAAAATCTCTGGTTTCATTGCTGTTACACAGATATGTCACAGATGTCTTGCATGTGGCTTTGAGTTTTCTTGTTATTGTTATTTTTAGTACCAGCTTCCAAATCTGAAATACAGGAATGCAAGTACTTCCTTTCCAAGAATGTTCTCAGATTAAATACATTAACATTTATGACATATTCACATATTGTGAGAGACAGACTGCATTTTAGTTGAGCATTCAGCTCAGTGAGATCCCATCTGATGACTCACGACTACACCAGAGTGCCACTTGCGGTGACAAGCCTCCTCAGACTGTTGACATCTAGCATTCTGATTTCAGCCATGGCAATAGAGGATCTTTCCAAGCCACAAGAGTAAATCCATAGCATATTAATACCATTGTGACTTCAGTTTTTGGTTGCATATAGAAGTCATTGCAGAGGTCCTGTTCTGAGTGGTTTGAGTGAGAAAAGTGTCATTTTTACTAATTAATTTTAATGTGATATCCTTTTAGGTCCCCTTCTCACATTCTCAGATATAGAAAACTGTCCCACATAGAGTTCGAAATTGTAGCTGAGGAGAGAATAGACTTCTGACTGACGAACAGCAAGAGAAGGATACGTTTATTTTTCCTCCTAAATCTCAGCCGAAGGCTCAGAATGTATCCTTATTTTACAGGAAACAGGAACACTTATAATCAATCTGACTTTTTTGTTGCTACTGTGCCCCTCTGGCAGGAGATGTAGAAACACAGAAACCACATGTTCTATTATGATTTCTTTTATAACTTCTAAATGGTTAATAAGTGATTAATAGATGTTTTGATAAGTTTTTAGAGTAGATTTTGGAGGTTAAAAGGTCAATAATTGGCTTATAACAATCTATAATACATTTCACTCATGTCCCTGAAGCCATCCATAACACAGATTTCTTATGTCTGTAGCTTCTAGCAATCATGTTTTAGTTCTTTGTAAAAGTGTTTATAGGTGGGACCCTGGTACAAAACATGTCAGGAAATCAGATGCCATTTGCTGAACTGCCTGAGACCAAGCCTAAAGGGGCCTCTCTCTATGGTGACCAAATATTTTTGATCATTACAGTATAAAGGACTTTGGAGCTCTGTGAGCAACATTTATCGATTCGGGATTCCAATCTCCTTTTTTTTACTTGTTTTATTTTGCTTTGTTTGTTTTGTTGGTTTTTTTTTTTATAGGATCAGAAAGGCAATTAGGAGCTTAGTTCTTATTGGTAATCTAAGTGGATTGCAACTGTGACAGACAAGAATTGCTTTAGAATCTATACTCTGACACCAAGGTCAACTAAATGCTCTTAAAAACATCACTGAGAAACCAAGATTTTAGACTGAACTGTTTACTAAGAAGAGGTGCATTTGCTAACCCCAACTCATGAGGACTTTTATTTAATTCTCGAAATGTAACACTGCAGGGATCTTGACCTGACACTATTGCAATAAAAACAAACAAACAAATAAATAAAGATGGTACGTACAATATCTGTTGTTTTACTTTATCTGATATTTACAATTTGAGAAATCTTTTCAGATTTTTTTTTATCCAGGTGCTCTGTAAAAAGTCCAAAAGTATGCATTGTTTGGTCTTCTTGAAATTACAATGGCTGTGTAAAGAAAAGAGAAATAGAATTTTACCTATGAAATAGAAAAGGCTCTAAAAAATGCAAGAAATATCCTTTTCTAAGAGTAAGAGTTTCACACTGCTCATGGACACAGAGTTTGTTTTTCTCTCCTACAGAAAGAAGTATAGACTGGTTTATTTATTTTTTAAGTGTGAAAGATCACTTGTTACAGTTTTCTTCTTCTACGATTTTAGAGAGAAAAAAGTACCATCTGGGGAAAAAAAAAACCTGAAGAAATAAATAAAATTAATATAACCTCTTACTCTGAACTTTTTCTGTCTGTAGCAAAAAAAAAAAAAAATACACTGAGAGAGTTTCAAGGTTAAAAAAATATCAACCAGAGAACACTAGTGCCAGAACTACTGTACTGTAGGGTTAGGGTTAGTTAGCTGCTCAATATCTAAAGCCAACTGAAAGGTATCTGAGCTGTAAAGGTAACTGAAGGTCATTACTGCAAGTACACAAAAGGAATTTAGGAAACGTGGAAAAATTGCACTACATACGTAACAGTCAGTCCTGCTAGGTTAATTTCTGACACATAATTTTAGTCCTTTCTAGATTTAAAATGAAGACTATAGTCTTAAAAATAGAATAAACCAAAATTTATAAAGTCAGTTCTATGTTTTCTGGACACCTTTCAGAGTATATTGCTCTCCAAACGTGCATTTTTGTTGTTGTTGGCTTTTTTAACTTTCTTTTTCTTTCTTTCCTTCAGCAAATACAGTAATTGCATCAGTAGTTGATATTAGTAATTACACTTCTTTGTTTCAGACAAACAGCAGTTTTGGGTCTGATTTGTGTGTAATATTTCTCTAAATTGCCTCATGGTTAGTGAAAAAATGTTGTCCTGTGCATGTTTTATAAAATACAGGGAGGTTCTGGACATTATAGTTTTGAGACACACTTCAGAGTAATTTCAGTACTTGAATCTTTAAGAAACATTAAAGAGTTGAATAATGGAAGAGAGGTTATAGCTGTTAAATACGCAGAGGATACCAAGCAGGGAGGATCTGCAGGCACTTCATAGTACAGGATTAGAGTTTAAAATGATCTTGACAAATTGGAGAAATGGTCTGGAAAAATATGATGCTGTTTTAAAAGGACATAAGCATTTAAAAATAACTAACTGCACAAATACACGATGAGGAATCAATGATCAGATAAAATTTCTGAATAAAGTAGATCTGATGCTTTTTCTGACTCACAGACCTAACATGACTCAACAGTTTCAGCCAAATAAAAATAAAACAAAAAACCACCTCACTAAAATACTGATGTCAATATGTAGAAGTATCACATTCAAGATACACATATAATCTTACTTATTTTCTTGCCAGTGAACATTTTTTTACTGAAGTGCTAGAGCTGGTTTGAGGTCTCACATTTAAAGATATGTATGGATCACCTTGCAAAAGCCTAGAGGAGACTAAGGTGAACTTTCATATGCCTAGAAAACATAAACTGAGAAAAAAAAAAATCTAGTGTCATTTATTATACAAAAAAAATGAAGAAACACACTTTGCATATGCAAATGAAAGGTCGATGAAAAGACAAGGTAAAATCTGCTTTCCATGTTTGGCAAGAAACGTACTGCATCATGAGAGATTTTTCTCTGAACCTCCATGCAAGTCAGTAAGTGCAAAGCTAAATAGACATATATCAAGAAAAACGTTGCAGTTCCTGGTCTCATTAAGGGGCACAGAGGAGTACTAGATGCCCCCTGAAGATCCTTTTAAGCCTCATCATCAATGATCTTATGAATTAGATCACTATCTAGTGAAAGAATACAGAAGATTAGAAAATGCTATCAAAATTATTTTCTCAGAGTGAGAAGTACAGGCTTTTCAGCTGCTCTTAAAATTTACCACAATCTCTGAACAGCAACAAGAAAATCAGAACTTATCTTTTCAAAGTTTGATAGAAAGAAAGTGCTCTATTCCCTTTGGCTGGAGACAATTAAAGGAGCTCTTGATTTTCTTTTCCTGTACCATTTCTACAAAATGTCTTTCAGGTGCAAAGGACAATCAGACTTTCTTTTCTTTTCTTTTCTTTCCTGTGGCAGCATCATTGCAGAAAATACATAGTAATGTTTTTGTAAATAAGATTAATGAAGACCTGTGTAAGAATTTTACTGTTGGTGCTTTGTCCATTTGTTTGGGTTTTTTTACTAATACATGGAATGGTTAAATGAGTTTTTGCTGTACATTAGGGCAGCAAGGTCAAAAACTGATCTTCTCCATGCTCCTCTTTGTAAGAGACTGTTTTAAGAACTTTTGCCTCAACCTTGCTGGTGTTAAAACTTGCTAAAATGCCCCATGAAGAGGTATTTGTTTCGTCCCTGCTAAAAGACTCTGTGAAGAGACTGTGTTAAAACCTAAACGACAAGGCTGCCGTTACAAGCTTGGACGTCTGATAAGTTCTAAAACAACAACCTCAGAGCCCAGCCCTAATAAGCCCCACGACTTGACTTGACTATTGATAAAGATGACTTCAGGGCCCAGCCCTGATAAGCCAGGGGGCTCGAAGTTCTGAACAACAACTTCTGGGCCTGGCTCAACCGCCAATACAGCTGTTGTCTTGCAAGCCCATCGGTGTGTGAGCTCACCGGTGTAACTGCAGATAAGGCAGCTGTCCTGCAAGCCCAAACATCTATCAAAAATGGGCCCTCCAGACACCTATGCATGCCCCACTGACAGAGGCGATGCTGGGGGGGGGGTGAAGATCGCTCCTGACGCCCCTCACGCGCATGCGCTGAACAGGGAGAGGATAAGCAAAGCGGCTCTTGGAACACTATAAAATGCCACCGTGAACAGCTATTCTTTGGAGATCTTCCCCACCGAATCGAAACAGGCGGACCTGCGAGACGTCGCTGGATCTGTGGTGGTAGGTATACTTCTTGCTATTCTAAACATTTTACTGCTTCGCTTTTCCTTTTCCTTATCTTTCTTTCCTATTGCTCTCTAGTGGTTATTAGTCAATAAAGGGTTTTACTTCTGTGACATCTGACACCGTTTGTGTCTTAATTTCACCTTTGCGATCAAAACGAATCACCTTGACCCTAACCTCTACCAGGTATAAGCGGGTCAAGACACTCTTCAAACTGCAGTTGAGTGAATCCTTCCCATGTTTTTATTACATACTTGATTTTGGTTAGCTGGTATAACTCAATTTTTTTGGTGAATTATTGACTTCAGGTGTATCGTTAAACAGGTTATCAATACTCTATCTAATTTCACTCAGTCAGTAGTCTAATTTCTCTAGCAGCTTACAGGGTTGCTGGAATAATTTTTCAGGTTTATATGACTTGATTTAGAGTTCTAATTGTACTCTCCATTGCTGTAATTTACTATTTCAGCCTCTAGAATACTTGTTATTCTGGAATTAAATTCCAAGTCTTTTCAGCTGAATCTACTTTTCTTCCTAGAAAGTCTCATAGGAAGAAAGAGGACAACTCTTCACGCTCATAGTCAAAGTGTAACCTTCACTTGCTCTGCTAAAGTGTAACCCAAGTTCCTATCCCAGATCTGGTGAGTTTTCTTGAGTGTGTGGCTCTTATACCTGGCATAAATGAAGCAGTATAACTAAGCCATTATAGGGACTTCTGTATTTTTAGTGTAAAGTTCGAAAAATCTTAGTCACTGATACTCAGAACTAAGACCATGCCATGCCATGTTGGCATTTTTCACAAAACAAAATCTTGTCTTTCAACCACCTTAATTTTAGCTGCTTGGATTTGGAAAGCAACGGGTACTTTTCTGACCAGCCATGCAGACTAATCTAACAGACTGACCACTTTTAACTCATGCAGAGACCAGTAACTAGAACTCCATCATATTCCTTTCTCAGCATATCTGTCCACAATTACACAAATGCTGCCCAACCAGAGCTGAGTCCTCAGAGGAAGCAACAAAGAAAATCTAGGTGGAAATCATAGTGGCCAGTTACATGTCCTGCATTCTGCTTTCTAAAACTGAAAGCAAAAATAAAACCTTCAGGCTGTTCAAACAAAAGTTTAAATTTCACTATTATCATTGCTGATGTGTTATTTTTTGATATCTCAGCTGAATTAAGAAATGGAAGGAGCGGAAACTAATTGAAATATCCAATACAATGCATGAAATCAGTGGGAGAGGTGGAAAATCCAATCTCCAGATTCCTGACTGAAATTGTACCTTACTTGGGTATAGAAGATCTTAGAAGTGCTTAACAAAAGAAATGCTTAACTGATGTTCCAGAAATGAGAGGCATATACAAGTGTACTGGGAACACAGTGTCCTCTCCTTTTTAAAAGTTAATATATAGAGGTATAGATAAGAAATGTCACCATCGAAATGGACACTAATTAGCAGTCTTATTGGCAATCTTACCAGAGTGGCCAAGACCTGAAATTAGAACTGTCCTGAAAATAGAGTGCATGTCCAGTTAAAAACTGGCATTTCAGCATACCTTTCTGTTCTGAAGCACAAGGAAAAGTCAAATTAATGAACATTTTACAGAAGTAAAACTTCTGAGATCTGCCTGTTTGAAAAGGTCAAAATGCAAAATTCACTATTTTCAATCTGAATGCAACAGCTCATTGATCATTTTTACTTCATAAAACTGTCAGTTTATGCAGTATGTTACAGTATCTCTCACTATCTTCCTTTCTTCCTGCACCAAATCAAGAGGTTAAAAGGAAAAGAAAGGAAATGGAATGATACTGATGGCATTTCTGTTAAAATAAATTAAAAAAAAAATGTGTTGTGGGGTTTTTAATTTTTCATTTGTTTTTAAGAGAAATTAGATAACTCTACTAGTAAAGTTATATTTGTCCTAGAAATAGAATCCTACTTACAGAAGGTTCAGTCTGTCCCTTTACTATTTGTGCCAAAAATTATATCTAAAATGTTTAAAACATTTCTCTTTTTTTTTCCACATAAAAACAAAATCAAATGAATAGTTTTCTTAAACAGTGTGCGATGGATGATATGGCTGTAAAAGCATAGTGAAGTAAGTGTAGCGACATTGATTTACATCTGCTGAAGGATTAGATTCAGTATAAAAAGTCAGAGGAGTTCAGCATTTATCACATTGCTCCACTGTCTCACCTCTTTGAAACAGAAAATCTATCACACTGTAGTTTGCTATTGCAAGGGAAGTGAGGGAAGAGTGGCTAAAGGTAGATAAAAGCTTATTAGTTAATACATTCATGTCTTTAGAGAAATGGCATACTGAAGGGAAAGGAAAAGAATGGCCTGCGCGTGCTGAAATCTGCCATACAGGACAAGAAATATCAGAGATCCCAATGTACCATATGGAAAGCTCTCTGCAAGACAGCACCTCTGTTCTACTAGAGATCACTGCAGAGAAGAGATGGATTTTACATTTTTCATTAGTGTACAGCTTAGACAGTTGAACTCTATTATAATGTCTTCAGGAAGTATCTGATCCATTCTATTATCACTATGACAAAGAGAAAGAATTGCTTATGATTTCAGAAAGGTCACACTAAACCGATGTTCTGACTGTATGTGCTCTAGCTATGATGGTGATAATAATAATGAAAAAAAAAGTTTAAAGATGAAGTTTATAGTCAGATGTACTGGGGGTGGGAGGCAGAAAAAGGCTAAAAAATTAACATTTAAAAAGAAATTCTTATCTGCAAGGTATTTTCTAACCGTCTTATTTTTCTTCAGCACACCTACTGGCAGTTAGTATATTTATACATGTACTTATAAACAGGGGACAAGATTCTACTATCAGTTCCTGGAGGGTAGATATAATGTTGTTGTAATAAAAGCACTGAAACAAACCATAAGTATTAACAGGTTTGTAGGTGTTAAAATTGATCTACCTGGATGATTTGGGGCAGTAGGAGATAATTCTGACTATAGTACAAGATGGAAGCCAGTTCCAATTTAAAAGTTGCGTTGCCAAGTTATTGTGTTGTTCTGCCCAAGATATTTCAGTCTCCCTCCTACCCGAGCTTATTATTTTTGGCTCACATCTCAACAACAACTGCATGGCTTGGAGCAAGGGCAGACCAAATTCCTTCACTTACTGTGGGTAGATAATATCACTTTTAATATACCCCCTGTAGTGCCTGGAAGGGTCTAAACAAATGTGGGCTCCTCTTAACCTAGATGCTTTGCACACACATTGCAGATAACATCCGGCAGAGCTTGGCAATTAGCAACTAATCAATATTAATTGGTACGGCCATCTCTGTAATAACATTAATCATGATGAAACTCCTAGGCTGCTAGGGTGATCGGTTGTGTTAAGGCAAGAGGAGAGAAACAATTCTTCTTAAGAGGGTAGCTCTGCAAACCCCAAGACTGGTGAAACCAAGGAGGCAATAAGACCAAGTTTAAAATGCATAGAGACACGTTACTTTGAAATGTATTCCTAGGGAGTATAAAAGAACAGACTAACATCACTGAATGGGGGGAAAAGAGATATAAATACATTGGACGAGAGAGTTTTTACAATGGCTGAGACATTTCTCTCTTTCCTGGTTAG
This sequence comes from Trogon surrucura, assembly GCA_020746105.1. NCBI lineage: Eukaryota > Metazoa > Chordata > Aves > Trogoniformes > Trogonidae > Trogon > Trogon surrucura. Next base: position 81,093,240 of record CM036658.1, on the reverse strand, counting down.
GTGCTGAACTTCTATCCAGAGTTGGGATTGGGAAAGAAGCAACAACATAAATGAATGGAACAGAGAAAACAATGGGAATGTTTTCTTGATTATCGTGAGGAATTTAACAAATGAAGAAGCGGAAAATATAACTTTGGCAGGTGACATTTAAGCAACTTTGGATCTTGACAGTTTTGCAAGGTGACTTCTTGAACAGAAAGAAAACACCTAGACAGTCATTGATCTATAATAACCATCAGTATAAAAGCAAAACCAGAAAAAAAAATGGATCACATATAAAGTAGAAAGCACTGATTCAGAACTCAGAAGATTCTTTAGCATAATTCTTCCATTTTCATTTTGCTGCTTTCATTTTCTTGTTGCAAATATAGCTATATAAACCATAGAAATAAGTTGCATGCAATTAAAATGGCATAATAGCTGAAAGGAAAGCATTGATAATTATGTTAAAATCTATAACATTAAAAGAGTCTAACACTGCTCAGAGTCCATGCTTTGTCATCTGTCAGTATTTGCAGCTCTATTGTAACCTAGATCTAAAGCTTTTTCTTTCTGAGCTCACTTCTTTTACAACTTGTGGCAATATTTTTTTTAGTTTTTTTCCCCCTTTCAGTTAGTGCAATATAGTCCTCAATTCTTTTAACAATTTAGCAGTCTGAAAACAGAAAAAAGTGAAATAACATTGAGCTTTAATGAAATATTTTGTGATCTATTTCTGTGAGCTTAGAGAGTCCACAGATCCGCCACGATCCATCCTGTGATTTCTCCTGCAGTAGAACAGTTGGGAAAGTAACTTTCATCTGTACACACATCAGAGAGTTTTGTGAAAATATTGTCCCCATTCACCATTTTAATCAGAGCGATAAAAGACAAGCCGCACAAAGGATCTAGAGAACTGTAACAGACGATATCTGTGATGAGTCAGGACTGGATTCAGCAATGAATTTAAGCACAAGTTTAAGCGCTTTGCTTGGATCAGGGATTTACGGTCTGATCAAAAAACTAGTGAAGTCAATACAAAAGCTGTTATTGATGTCACTGGGTATTGGACCATACCCTTAATGAACTAAAGAGAGGCTGTAGTGCTGCATTTTAAGGGTCTAATCCAATATCTATTAAACTTAACTCAAGTGGGCAGTGGATTTAGATATTATTTAATGATGTAGATGGAGATTTGCAAAAACATTTAAGTGTCACTTGTTAAAAAGGATGTTAATTTAAAACTGGAGTCAAACAACTATGAGCTGCTAACTGGTTTAGATGAAAAAGGCTTTGAATACACTGATATTCATCTCTACTTGTTCACTCTACATCTCTACTGTTTCACTCTAACTCTCCACTGTAATAGAGCCACAACAAGCATGGGAAAAACATGTGTTCTCCTTTCCTCCTTCAATTACTTTTTGAATTTTACATGAAGATGTAAACCATGTGATTAAAAGTCATTTATTCCATCAACACTCAAGCATTTCCTATCAAGAGTAATACCTCATTCATCCTTCTGTATCTTCTTAGGATACTTACTTCATTCCAAATTTCAGAGGACAGGCTGACCCAAACTGTAACTGAAATCCATGAGAGTGTCTAATAACCAAGGATGCACTTTCTTTGCTATAATTATCCAGTCCGCATAATGCTGAAGGAAAGACATGTCATTTAAAGACATGTACTTGGAATCTAGTCAATAATAATAATAATTAAACAGGCTACAGCTATTTCAGAAGTGAACATAACAATTCAATTTCAGCTTTTACCTACTGCATTTTTACTCTTTAGTCTCGTTTCCATTTCTGTTCTTTCTGTGGTGAGGACATGAAAGACTCAAATAATTAAGGAAGTTGTATATACATGAACAAAAGACTATATATAATAATACCCTGGGAAAAAAATGCACATTCAGAGAGAGGAAACAAGTTTTATTCTGGATAATAATAAATTTATTTATTGTCACTACAAATACACACATTTATTTCAAGCAGAATAACAATAATATTTGAGTGTCCTTTAATACCTTAAGTAAATGGCAATAGTTTTTCATATCTGAAGTGAATTGCTCATTTCAATGAGTGTTTATTTGTTTTGAGCCTTCATTTCTTAAAATGCAAGATTTTTTCCCATTATAGAAAACTAATTAAGTACAAATCTTGCTTGTGGAAATACATAATAGAAAGGGTATGATAGAATCATTGTGTTTCTTCTTAACTGGATGTTTTAGAAGTTTCTTCAAATTTAGAGGCAATTAATTTCCTATAGATGGCTTGAACTGTGGAATAAAAATATTGTAAGGTTGACCAAAAAAATCTGTAGAAATTATTCATGTGTGTTAAATCCTATCAGAGTAACCCATAAGGGTTCAGTTAGTCAAGATCATTATTTAGAGCCTGAATTTGCATATGCAGATTGGGTAATTGTGCATATATCTGACAGTATCATTTCTTTGAGCAACAAGTAATTTAGATGACCTAAGGGTATAATCCTCAGATTAATGTTCCTGATACAGATATAAGTAGAGATATACCTTTGGAAGCCTGTTTGTCCTCAGGGATGAGAGAAGGGCTACAGAATGTATCAAATTTCCACGTGTAGGTCATGGATAAGCCCAGTTAGATATGTCAAAGCTATTAGTATTCAAGCACTGTTCAATCATTTATTTGTTTATAACCCATCTGTGACTTCAGATTTATGCTGAAAATGTAATTCATAAAATTAATGCAGATTAGAGCCATAAGTCCAAGGTTCAAGCTTCCCAAAGGAGGTCTCATGCAGTATAGATTGATCCTCAATACTCACATAGCCATGCAGCTACTTTTTTAAGTTCTAAGTGACTGATCCATCTACAAGTTAGCTCTCAGAATAATAGTAGTAGAGGGTGTGATGAGATTTCTTTTTTTACAAAGAAAAATGAAAGTACATGACTACATGAAAGAAAACAACTACCTTAAAAAACAGCAATAAAACATATACAAAGAAAGAAAAGAGCACACTCAGGTCTTCATTGTGATGATATGAAACCTGAGTATTTTGGTTTCCCAAAAGCTGGGTTTTGCTGGTTTTCCTCCTCTGAAGCCAATGTGCACTCATGTCACTGCCAAGTCTTTCCCCTTCTCTGATTTCTGTGCAAGCTTGGACAACTCTCATAATCTTTTTCTCTGCCTCAAAAGGAAACAGTGGTGCCATTGGTACCTTTATAAAAGTTTGAGCTCTTCGGGCAAATGCTCCTTTTAGTATGGAAGCATTATTTGTCAAAAATATGTTTTCAATTAGTTAAAAAACCAAAATAAAGCAAACAAACAAAAACCCCTCCACATTCTACTGGAAGAATTTTGTGATTTGTGACAACTTTTCTCGATAATTTTTTATTGAAATTGGAGACCTAAGATAATCATATTTTGCCATCTTCGATAAACCGTAGTAGCCATAAATCCTTGTGGACACAACAAAGTAGCAAAGTTTAAAAAGAATTTAGTATACATTTTGTCTTGTCAAAAAATAAAAAGTCCTCTGTAACCAGCTCCTTAAGAATGAAATTAAGAAAGAAAAAGCTGTTGCTATTATTTTTTGGCAGTCTGCTAGCACACAGCACCATCCTGGCAGCATTGTCTTTCAGTTACATGTGCTTCTCTCCCCTTTCCAACCTCTTCTTGGGGAACCTGTTTTTACCCGGGAACAAGATCCTGTTTTACCTGCATCACTGCTGAAAGCCAAATAACAAATGTCTGGGACAACGGGCATATTATGTGCTTCATATGATAAAAAAAGACATACCTAACATATAATTATTCTGAAATTCACTATGAAGACAATTAAAAGTGACAGTACACGTTCAGTTCAACTAAAAACTAGCTTAGAACAGGAACTAATACTTGCCAAAAAAACCTACAAATGTGATTGACCACTTAAAAATTAATTTAATAAGAATTAAGCACAAATATCTAAAATGTGCATTATTTTATACTACCTAGGACACATAAAACTTGCTCTTAGTATTCCTCAGCTGAATATTACACCAGTATCTATGACTGAAATGTCTCCTTTATAATTCTGGATATTTGTAGCAGACGCCCTGCCTCTCTCTGCTGAAATCAAACCTTTATTCTTTTTTTATAGGTGACATTAACTTGAAATCAATGCTTTCAGAGTTTACCTTTGAGGATGATTTTCCTTAATTTATGTTGTCTAAAAGCTGAATTCTGGGCCAAGATCATTGTCTAGCTAGTCTCTTTAGTTAATGGAGAGAGGTGGAAATGGGTCACCTCTCTTAGACACCATTTTGTGATGAATCACCCTCTGGAGGTATCTAAGTCCCTTCATTGATTACAGAAAACCTTGAAATGAAGCTTAGACAGGAGGCTAAAATTTTTGGCAACCACTGTTATAGAAGATGACTTCTACATTTAGCTCTAAGTGAAATATCGGGCATCAGGTTTTAATGTCTAGATTTTTAAAGCTATTTCAGCCTAAGCATTGTAAGACCTAATTCATTTAAATAGCTAAGATCCATTTTCAGAGGTAGCTTAAACACTTATATAGCTATTAACACGCATAAAGACGCAAATAGACATCAAATGAGTATTCCAACTGTTCACATAAGCATAATTCCCATCAAAATCAATGCATAGATGGTTTTGAATATCTCACCAGGCACATATCTATCTAAATACCTGAATACTGTGAAGAATCTAGTCCTTGGTCTTTCACAGAGCAAAGAGAAACTAAAGTGAGGCTTGCTAACACTTTCTCACTTGGGTAAAAAAAAAAAAAATTGTCTTTTACTTACACAGCTGAAAACCTTTTATCTTTACAGTGCAACAGAAAAGTAATTTGCCACATCCTTGTTCCTGAAATATCTCTGTGTATGTAAACACAAGTGAATCTATCGTTTTTTTCTGTCTCCTTTAAGTATTATATCACATTGCAAACTGACATCTATTCTGCTAAACACTGTTATTTCTATTATTTTATTTTCCTCTTGCAGCACTGCTTTCCAAGCGTTTCTCACTTTCTCATCCAGTATTTACCTATTCTCCTGCTTCTTTCCAGTTTGCACTGCAGCTTTCAGTTGTGGACTGCTCTTTCACCACCATACTATACATCCTTTTACATTACTCTTCCCACCTCACTCAGCTTTGCAACACTTCCCAATTTAGTTGCATCCATTACTTTAATAACTGTGCTATTGACCCTCATTTACAGATCATTAGTGAAGATAAAGTTGGGCCCAGCACTAGTCCTTAAGGCACGTCATTAGACTCTTTCCCACAACTCAATACACCACTATTTATCAACACCTTTAATTTAAAGTCTTGTAGTCACTTCTTAGTCTGTGTGAATCTATCCAATAGGCATCTGAATTCAAATGAATTACGACAATCACACTTTGTGAAATACATCCGTTGTGCAAAGTCCAGCTGTGGGATACCACAAAACCAACAGAATGAGCTGTGATTCATAAACACTGTATTGTCAGATGCTGGTAAGCATCCTCCAGTCTACAGATGTGGAGATGTATAGCCAAATAATGTTTTATGCACAATTCTGGTGATGTTAGACTGGTTACTCACTTTCACTTTTTATTCATGAAGGATTCATTTCTCTGGTTCTTATTCCCTTTCTCTGATAAAAGAATAGAGAGAAATACCCAAATGCTGATCAAAAATTTCAAATTCCAATAATTTTTCCACCCAGAACTGCAATTTTTTTTATCTTGTCATGTTATTGCTAGTGCAGCCTTCCTGTTCTGTTTCTTCTACAGGTTTCACAACACAAAGTTCTTTTCTTCTTCACAAAAAAAATTCCTTTTTTTTCCCCCTTTACATTCATCTTGCTTATCCCTTTTTCTGACTTCCATTACCAGAGAATTTTAAAAAAAAAGACCAGAATATTTATGCTCACAGCATTATTTCGAGATATGAGTAATATTGTCCCCATTTTACAATTATAATACTGAAGAATTAAGATGAAATAACTTGAAGAATGTTGGAAAATTTAGTGGTATCAGTTAAACAAGGAAACTGGATTTTTTAAGTTTCGGCTTATTTTCTCAAGAACTGAGTCCATTTTCCTTTTATAGTTGACAAATTATTATTAAATCTGTTGAATGTGTTTGACTTTGAAGCTTAATTCCCTTAAGCTTCTGGTGAGAACTGAGTTTTCATATCTCAGTAGACAACCTTGGTAATCCCTTCTTCTGCATTCTTGGGTGTAATTTGAGACTTGTTTCAGTATCACCTGTAGCATAGTACCAGATAAATTACTCTTCACACTGTAGTCAGTTGATAGAGTTTTCTTTTGATACTATGAAAATCATAATGATCACATTTATTCTTCCTCCTTTCTGATATAAGAGGTGGAAAATGGCAGTAAAACTCATCCATCAGTAGATGAGAAACTGTTAAGAGTACAGCACTCTGCTGAATTATTTCCTTACTAGACTCATGCTACCCAAGAAATTAATGTTAAACTCTGTCAATCTGGATGCTTAGTTCTTTAGCAAAACTTACAGTGGTCAATTGGCCTGCTTTTTTCCATTTGAAAGGCCATAGCATTAACAAATCTTGCAGTGCTCCTGTTCTTACCAGCAACAAAAAGGATTCTCCTTTAAAAACAGATTTTTTTTTCCTTTACCTAATATTTCCTATGGATAATAATTAAATTATTGCATAAATAAACAGAAGAATAACACAAAAATAATTGTTCTGTGGTCCTAAATCTGTAGTGATATTTTGTCCATATTAACCCCTGATTTTTAAATAATGATTAGAAAAATAAAGCTTGCATACCTTTGTTCAAATGGTAACAACACCTTAGAGACATTTTGGCTGGTGACTTACATTGCCGTTCCTCATCACAGAATTGGTTCCTTGAACGGGTTACAGGTCTCATGATGTTAAAAAAAAAAGGATGCTCATTTAACTGACAAAGTGAGTATGCACAAAATATCAGTATAGTATATCATTTGAGCCCCATTCATGGTGAGAAGGGAAGATTAATCCCCAAAGCCTCCAGGATCATTCTCAGGCTACCATGATGACATTCCTGTCACCCTCAAAATCCAGTTCACAACATAAGTCGCTCCCTTTCCTGCTGGAGAACTTCTCCCTGACAGATGCCAACCACATGGGAGGTTTCAATTAAAATTTGAGTATCAGTGTCAATGAATGACAAATGAGGGAATCCAACCTATGTTTGAATTCTCCTAATGGTACAGCTTCCCTCCACCTCCCTTTTTTTTTTTTTTTTTAGCATAATCACTGATACCGTCTTTTCAGCTTTTACTCATTTTAATTGTGCATGATTTATTTCCTTGTTTCATCAGCTTCATCTATCAGAGGAAAATGAGAGTTATGAAAAGGAATCTGAAGGTTGCCAAATACTGACTTTTTTATTAATTTTTTCTGTGTATATGATTAATTTCTTCCTAGAATACTGGTCTGACAGCTACATGCACTCTGGTTCATGTTTAAAATAATGAAATGATGGCAGTATTTAAAACAATACATACACTTATTATAAACCTCTCCTCCTTCATAAAGGTTACCTAGTGAATAGTGAAATTGTTAGACCCGTAGACCCATTTTATGTGGCAAACCTTAATTATTCGGTTCTTTTACAAAAATGCTAATATTGAAGGCATATTATTTTAAAATAAATGTTTCACTTTCCCCAAGCATTAGGATTTAAGGAAAAAAAAAAAGGAAAAGGAGAAAAGAAGAAAAAACATTTAACTTTGACATTTCATTTATAGGCATTTTAATTATCTGGATGGTTTCCTTTAAATGCTAGATGTAGGCAGTGAAAATCTGTACTTATAGAAGGAGAAACTGCTTCTAGGAGTTCCTAATTTTCATGTGTTATGAATTTTAATACGTTATGTGGGTCAGGTTTTCACAAGCTTAGAAAAGGGAATACATTGACCTTAAACTATTATACAGTTGTAACAGTATTTTTGGTCTCTATTGGTTATTTGCGGGCAGGAGCCCTAGTTTGTTTATGCTTCTTTTTTCCCTCTACTTCCTTTCCACAGTAGCAGAAAAGCCCCAAGGCTTCAGAGAATAAGCTATTCCTTTGCTTTCTCTTTCTCCCACCTCCTAACTTTTTAAAATACAAATACAAGGAACTATGAAATCCACTAGTCCACGGGGTCAGGAAGTTTTCACCCACTCCTGTCAGTTTGGACTGCTATTTTTGAGATAATGAATCCCTGAACTCCCTTCTTGCAGTTTCTCCCATTAATGAAGCTGAATTTTTACAGGGCCTTCTTTTTTTTTTTTTTTTTTTTTTTTTTCCTTCCCTGTCTCATATCCCTTTTTCCCCTCCAATTTCTTTCTGCTTCTTAAATTGTTAGGGACACATACTACCACTAACCCTGTGGAGAAGATTCGGCAATAATTCTCTTTAGTCATAATTTGGTGTTATTTTTCTTTGTTTCTCACCTTTGTCACCGCTTTCTACCTTTTCCTTTGGTTGACAAGTATAAACAGCAGGAGCAGCTCTAGGAAATATAACCAGAACACTGCAATATCTGAAGTCTCATCAGCCCAAAACATGGAAACATGATTCTTCTGTAAGTTATAACAATGTCCTTCCTAGAGGCTCAAGCAGAAAAAATATATGTTGTGAGCCTAATCATGGTCTCAATACAGCATTTTTCTCTTTAAGAAGGAGCTATAACGACTCTGGCAAACTGTTGTACCTAAAAACAATTATCAAGTACACAACTACAGGCAAATAAGGTTTTTTTTTTCCTTATCTTTTTACAAGGGGTAATGGGCTGCAACTGGAACATAAGGGGTTCCACTCAAACTTGAGAAGAAACTTCTTCTCCGTGAGGGTGATGGAAAACTGGAATGGGCTGCCCAGGGAGGTTGTGGAGTCTCCTTCTCTGGAGACATTCAAGACCTGCCTGGACACGTTCCTATGTAGCATAATCTAGGCGTTCCTGCTCTGGCAGGGGGATTGGACTTGATGATCTTTCGAGGTCCCTTCCATGTGATTCTGTGATTCTGTGAAAAGGAAATGGGACTCAGTGCATTTATTTTTAAAAAATCCGGACAGAAAAGATTGCTTTGGGTAAAAAAAAGAATGAGGATTGGTGCGTGGTTGCTCTGTCTGAAATGCAAGTTTCCATCTCAAAACTCTGAAATGGAGACTCCAAATGGTAGTCTGCGGGGATAGGGAAACCTGTCCTTCCTGTGATTTGCCTACCTAATTTTTTATAAATTTCAGCCCTTCAGAGCAGTAAGTCTTTTAACAAATCTGGCATGGGAGGACATCAATCTCATCTTATACTTTGAAACTCATGAAGTATAAATAAAAATACATTTCAATCTATCTGACTTTGGTGAAGATCCACAAGAACATGTTTCCAGGACACGCTGCCTTAAGTTTATGACAATTCGGTGCTTGTGATGCCAGTTCAACAAATTAACTTTAGTGCTTTTTTTTTCTTTTTTTCACAGTTTGTGATTTTCTTTTCAATTTTCAGTTTTCTGCAGCATACTCTGCTTCATTTTTGGTGCATGACTAATCCTTTTGACTGCAGTAACTATACTTGTGGTTTTTAATGTTATAAGCAAGAGTCAAAGTGCTTTTACAAATCAGAAACATGCATCCTGGAACGGAGCAAGCATCAGTCCTTTACACATTAGCCAACAGGCAGTTTTAAAGATCTCAGGAAAATATGGTTTCAAATCTGATGAAAAAACCACAAAGACTAAATTTGGAACCAAACCATTTCTGCCACCTTATTTTTTTCCAAGTACACTAAAGCTTTTTTTTTGTTTGCTCTTATTTTATTCTCACAATATTCAGTAATTCAATACAAAACAGAGGCAAAAAAATGGGGAGCGGGGTAAGATTTATAGTTAAACCTTGTTGAGTTTCACTGAAATAAACGGCTTTTTATCAACTCTGAGTCAGATATGGTGCATGGAGCAAATAGTAGGTGAGAGTTGAACAGAAAGATGAGCAGCAAACTAAATGGAGCTAAGTACTTAATGAGCAGAGAGCTAATCAGTTTGTGAGTTAACAATCTAATTTGCTACATATTACGGGCTTCAAGCAGGTAACATGTAGCTTCCAGGTTGTGGCTTACCTTTAGCTACTTATTTCTAATTTTAGTTATGCTTTTTGCAAAATATGCTACTGCAAGTTAGCTTCTCATCATCTGTGTGAAAACTAGTACGAAAATCCTTCCCATATCCATCCATTGTAGCAGAGACCATGGGGAACTACATGGACAGAGAATCATAGAATCATAGAATGGCCTAGATTGGAAGGAGCCTCAGAGATCATCTAATCCAACCTCCCTACTATGGGCAAGGACACCTCTCAACTGGACCACATTACTCAAAACCTCACCCAACCTGACCTTGAACACCTCAAGGGAGGGGGCATCCACAACTTCCCTGAACAATTTGTTCCAGAGTCTTGCCACTCTCGTACCGAATCATGTTTTCCTAAGACCCAATCTAAATCTATTTTTCTTTAACTTAAATCCATTTCCTCTTGTCCTATCATGGACGCTTTTGTAAAAAGTCCCTCCTCAACTTTCCTGTAGGTTCTCTTCAGGTATTGGAATCACAGAATCACAACTTTCCTGAAGGTTCTCTTCAGGTATTGGAAGGCAGCTGTTAGGTCCCCCCGGAGTCTTCTGTTTTGAAGGCTTAACAATCTCAGTTCCTCCAGCCTGTCCTCTTAGCAGAGGTGCTCCAGCCCCTGGATCATCTTTGTGGCCCTCTTTTGAACTTGTTCCAACAGCTCTTTGTCCATCTTATAGTGGAGACACCAGAACTGGGCACAGTATTCGAGGTGGGGGTCTCACAAGAGCAGAGTCTTAGAGACAAGGATGTCACATGGTACAGTGTCAATCGCCATGCACAAGCCCAGGTAAATGACATCAGTCGCTTTTCCCATGTCACCCAGAGCTTTAGCTTTGTCATAGAAGGCTACCAAATTAGTCAGGTACAATTTGCCCTTTGTGAAGCCATGTTGGCTGTCACTGATCACCTCTCCATTTTTCATGTGCCTTGGTACAGATACCAAGAGGACCTGTTCCATGATTTTACCTGGCGTGGAGGTGAGGCTGACCAGTCTGTAGCAACCTGTGTTTTCTTCAGTTCCTTTTTTTTTTTTTTTGAAAATGGGTGTTGTGTTTCCTATTTTCCAGTTTGTGGGAAACTCACCAGACTGCCATGACTTCTCAAATATGATGGCTAGTGGTTTAGCAACTTCAGCTGCCAGTTCTTTCAGGACCCATGGCTGTAGCTCACCAGGTCCCATGGACCTGATGAGATACAGGCTTCAGGTTCTTTAGGTGTTCCCAGACCTGATCTCCTCCTACCCTGGGTGGTTCTTAATTCTCCCAGCCAATGACCTTGATGACTCGGGTTCTGTGGCTCAAGTGATTACCAATGAAGACTGAAACAAAAAAGTCATGGAGTACTTCAGCCTTCTCTATGTCCTCAGTAACCAGGCTACAGGTCTATTCTTTATCCTCATATTCATGAACCTTTTCTTTCAAATAAGCTAGGATCCCCCATATTTTATTATATGTTGCCTGCTTTATTTATTTGTTTATTTATGTCTTGAGAGAGGCTTGCAATTATTACAAAATATGTGAAAAATAGTGTGAACGTATGTTTGATCCTGTTTTTACCCAGTTGACCTGAAGTCCCTTCCTCTAATATCTTCTGGGCTATTTCTGATCAAGTGTGGCAAAAGGACATGAGATCTCAGAGGTTCTTGTGAAAAGTATCTATCTATATATATATAAAAACTGCACCCTAACATGTTAAAGATAACTACTATATGAGCTCAATTTTTATCACAAGGGTGATGAATGCCATAACAGAGGGAAAAAAATATGTGGACTTCTCATCTTATGAGAAATCAAAAAACTAAATATGACATGCAGAGCTGTAAGAAAAAAAAATACATTATTCATTTCCTCTGATAGTAGAGGAATTGATCCTGATAGTCCTGCAAAATCTGGGCCTCTGGTCATAGCTTGTCCCCACTGTAGTCAACAAAGGATGACTGTTATCTCAAAAGACATCTCAAAACTTCTGAAGAAAAATCTTTAAACTAGCTGAGATGATTAACACTCTGATGTTATCTATCTCTACCATATGAAGGATGTGTAGGCTCCTAGAAAAAGCCAAAGTGAGAAATTGAAAGTTAAGGTTTAACTCCCAGACAGCTGAAGCTGCATGAAATGTTAAAGGACAACAAATGTTCCAACTCAGGAAGCTGAACATCCTGACTAACATGAGAGGGGCATCTGAGGTGCATGTATCTCTGTATGTCATTTAGAAATCTGCAAAGAGAACTAAGAGTGAAAGCAGGGCTCTAGCAAACATGACTTATGAGGAATGAGTAAAAGAACTGGAGAAATTTGTGTTCAAGAAGCGAGGAATGTATGGGACACTGCTGCATGTGGGATAATCAACTAGTTTCTCTGTTCAGAATGGAAATTTCAAGTTGTGGAGGACTTGAGACTACTGGAAAAGTCTTTAAAGAGTGAGGGTTTAAAGCACTAAAGAGATGGTCTGGGGATGCTACAAAGGTGACTGAGGCCTGAGGATCCTGGAGACATAGCTGATCCCACCTCATGTCAGGGAAATCTGCTGGATGGCTTCTTTGAATTGTTCATTGCTTGCTTTCTGTGATTCTGAGAAGGCAGCATCAGCACACGTACTTTAAGTATGAACAATGGAAAAATGCTGTTGATTTCAGCAGCAGATTCAGACCCTTTGTTTCCTAGTTCCTTAAACATAACACAATGGAAGCCAAGTACTTTTTTAAAAGCCATGTTTTTTATCATAATTTTAAAAAGTGGAACAACACTGGTCTTGGTTGGGGAGGGGGGGGTGGAAGAAAGGATGAAAAAAAAAAATGATATCCAGGATATGAGAGATTCACTGAGATGTCCCTGTCCTTAATGAGAAATCACAAGGAAGATTACTGCCACGGCTTGCCTATACGCTCTGACTTATCTGTTGGTCTGGGAGTTTAGGCTCCTGCGATATTGAATGAAGATTATAAGCCAGATGGGCCACAAATTCTGTCAAGCCTTCTTGGCAGCTGCTCTCATTACAAAAGCCAGCCAGCCTTTTCCAAAAATAAGAATGTGAAGCAAATTGGGCTTATAGACCCTTATAATGCAATTGCACGCAGAGATGGGGACCTGAGCGGGCAGGCAGAAATATTATTGATGGCTGCTGAAAAAAGGGAATAAGATGTTATTAAGCCAAGTCAGAGATAGATATCGATAGCTAATATAAAGCCTTTATTGGTTTACAGGCTCCAGGAAAGAGGGTTCAGAGTTTCGACCCTTTGCTTTGCTTTTAATTTCACTGGAGATGCAGGGTTTATGAATAAAACATATCTTCACTCATGATTCTGATATTAGTCACCAGTTTCTGTGTCCCTCGTTTTCTCAGAGCAAGCAACACACACTAACTACATAAACTTTGAAAGCTCTGTTTTGCAGAGGTGGGGATGGATGCAAACTGACTAAGGAGGGAACAGTTTGGGAGAAAAAAAATAGAAGAAAAATAAGACAAAAAGCAAGAAAATGAATGACAAACTGCAAACAAGACAAATTAGATGAAAAAGAGAGGAATATAAATGAAGGTCTGGGTGATAAGAAGACAGTGAGATAAGAATGGGTGAAAGAAAATGGCTGGAAGAATTTATGTTTTCTTTCTCCTTGTGGAATAATTGTTTAGGACAACTTGAAAATTAAATTTATATTAAATATATATAGGACAATCCACACATTGGAAAAAGTATAACATTGAGAAAGTTTCCAGGATGGTATGCAGTTGCTATGCAGAAAATTCCTTCCACAAAAGCTCCCTAGGCAACCTTAGATGTTAGTAACATTAAGGGAGCTTGATGTGCTGACTCTAAGAGCAACCACATGGAGGATGGAACATAGTAAAGATGCCATGGTCACTCTCTATGTACATAAGAGGAATTTGGATTTACCATAGAACTGATAAGCTACATATTTGCTACCCGAGGCCAGCAGTCTGTTTTTTGACAAAATGCCATCCTCTGGGTGAACTATGGTCCCTATAATTCCATTATAATACAAAAATACACCTCCATCCCAAAAGCCACCCATCTTCAAGATATGACTGACTGCCTCTCACCGATTTTGTGCTCTGAATTTTTTTCAGTCTATGTCTTTAAAAGTGAAGTGAGGAAAATTTTCACCAATCATGGCAAAGGTTTGTATGACTAGAGTCACTCAAGCTCCACCTGAAAGGCAACAAACAATATAAAAGTGACCCAGCAGAGGAGGGTGTTAGGGAAGATACCACCACAGTCAGGAAAGAAAGCTCTGGCTTCCGAGATCAGTTGACTGACTGACCCTCTCTTCCTCTCCCAGAGGGATACTTTTGGGTAAGATTTGAACACTTGGTTATACTGAATGTTTCCCCGGGACACTTAGAAACTCTCTAGAGGATTGCTTTATAATCTGACATACGTATAGCCAGGCTGTTTTATCTATATCTTTGCACGTGCTTTACAGACAATCACTATCACCGGCAATCCAAAAAGAATTTGTGTATCTGTTGCTTCAGTAAACTATATTATTTCCTGATCTAGCTGTGGTAGTTCTAAATTGAACACTGCCAGACCACATGAGTCTGGCCGTGGGAGTTCCTGTTGGCACTGCCATGCTGAGTCCGGCCAGGAGAGTTCTTACTGAACGCTTCCGCATTCGTTAAGGCGGTCTGTGTGAGTCCAGGGGTGCCACTCAATAGAACATGCATTGCATTGTTAGTCTGGACTATTAATGTCGAAAATTGGGCATTACTCAGAATCTAAGCCTAGCCACTCCCAGTCCCTCTGATATCTGAGGACAAGTTGGAAGGCAAGGGCATTTAGTTTTTGCCAAACAGTTTTGCCCCTTTAACACAACACTCCACCAACAAAAAGTGATGGCAGAGTTCTTCCATTCCTGCTTTCCATCTGATATTCTTTATCTAGATTTATAGAAAGCTCAAAACCCTGTGCAAGAGGTATAGGGGCTTCCTAAAGTGGATCCATAAGCATATATACAACTATGATCAATGATGATTAAAGGTATTTTGATCCTTTCACAGACTTCTCACACACTGTCCGGAAAAATCTGCAAAATATCTCCAGAGTGAAGAACATTACACAGAATCACAGAATGCTAGGATTTAGGAAGGAACTTTGAAAGATCATGTAGTCCAACCCCCCTTTCAGAGCAGGATCACCTAGAATAGGTCACACAGAATGTTAACAAGGATTGGGACAGAAGATATGTGCAAAAGAACTAATAAAAATAATTTCTAATAACCTCTTCACTAACAGGCCAGGTCAGTGAGCATGACTCAACTGCCCTGGGGCAGCAGAATACACTGAAAGATCGTGGACTTCACGACAGACTAGCGCAGGATTTGACGTTGAATGCTGTCAGTGATGGTAAATTTGCTCATAGAGGTTTTTTTTATTTTTTCTTTGGAAAAAAAATACACAGGAAAGAGGCCTATTTTCTGCTGAGGTATCTTTAGATCGGGACTGGTTTCATATCCTGGACCCAAATATTCAAAATGATGCAACATCCCCCGTTGTAGATACAAACAGTGTAGCTTCAGTTCCTGTGTCTTATCTAGTCTCACCCAGGACAGTCTACTTAGTTGTATGAAAACAGAATTATACTTCTTTTCTCGTATTTTTTTTTCTCATAATCTCCTTTTCTCATAATTTAAGCTCTCCAGAACACCTATGTGGTTTCCATTGAGTCAAACTAACATAAGAGTGTGTAACAACTAGTGGATCCTCCTCTAAAATGTGATGGTGAGGAAGGGCATGCCATTGAGCTATTGTTCAGAACCAACAGAAGGCTTCTCCTCCCAAAAAGGAATTAATTAGTGAGATCAGATTCACATAAAATACTGACAGAAGACATAACTGTAGAGATTATTAGAAGAGAAACAAGTTCTAAATACAGATTTTGTGGTCATAAAAAAATTTTATGAAATAATTATTTCATGCAAAATTCATAATTTGAGCTAGTTCACGTACACTCCAAGACCTTATCAGCTATGAATTACACCCCTGTGAAGCAAATTATGTTTGAATGCAGACAAATATTTCAGAGAACACCCAGTTCCAATCAAAAGACTTCACCATGGATTTGAGAGGCATATAGATGATAGGAATGCCTGTCTGACAAATGTCGCAGAGAATGAGGGCTGGTTTAGCTCAGTGGGTTGAGCGTGGTGCTTGCAACACCAAGGGTCGCGGGTTCGATTCCCGTTCGGTTCTCACATGTTGCCTGACCTAGTCGAGAGGTGGCGTCCCTACCCACAACAGGGAGGTTGGATTAAATGATCTCTAAGGTCCCTTCCAGCCCAGGCCATTCTATGATTCTATGATTCTATGAATACAGGTATACAGAGCATACAAGTATTAATGATTTTCTTAGACATATTTCAGTGATCTAGTAATAGAAATAACTTGGAAAACTTATAGAAGGTAATATAAATTATGTAGGGGTTTTTGGCCCTGTTTTGAGTTGCAAAATATGGCATCCATGATTTCCTTCAACTCTGAAGTACCGAATATTTTCTTTTTGACTGTATGATCTTCCAACACTGCTGTCAGAGTTATGTCCCAAGTTGTTGAGAAGTAAGAAAGAACCACTTCAGACTTTAGGGCGCTCATTTGCAAAGTGTGCAGGATAAAAGCAACTGTGTCATTCAGCGTCTGCTTCACAAATGAAAATAATAGCTGAAACGTATGCCAAATTGACTAAACTAATCAACCACCCTTTTGATGGGGCTATTATGCAATCACTACACTTTCTTCCAGAACATTTATGAAATCACAGACGATGAAACCCAGTTTTTATAAGTATTAGTTCATAAAATAGACCTTAATTCCACCACCCCTCTCCCTCCCTTTCTAGTGTGTTATAATTAATAATGAGCCTCCATGTTGTTTTGCTTCTCACAGCTTTGAAGTCAGAACTGAGGCTGCTTTTCTGTCTTCTGTTCTTTTCATAAATTTTATGGAAAGACAACTCAGGTATTAAAATAATCACTCTGGGTTCACGCTTTACTTCCTTGTTCTTCAGTCTTCCCATTTCTGTGAAACAGGGATGATAACACCTTATTTTTTTTCCTTTGTGGGATCTCTGTTTTATGCATCCTTCAGCTATGACACTTCCTAACTAGGAAGGGAAGTAACTGGTTATCCAAATAGGATAATTGACCTTGTGAGGTGCATTTATTTTTGCCCTACTATGAAACAACAGGTTGTGAAACACTGGAACAAGTTGCCCAGAGATGTGGTTGCCCCAACATGGGAACTGTTCAAGGTAGGGACAGATGAGGTTTCGAGGAACTTGGTCTAGAGATGAATATCCTTGTCAGAGACAGAGGGGTTGGGCTATGTAATCCTTAAGTGTCCCTTACAACAACAACCATTCTATGATTTTAGGATTCTATGACAACAGTAACAATGCAATACAAGCAACAGTAATAAAGGGCATTGCAGGATCTTCCAGTGAGTTTTAGAAATCTCTACTTGAAATAAGGGAGAATTTATCAGTTTTAACCTTAGACTGTGAATAACACACCCTTTGTGTCCTGACTGTGATGAAATAATTGTAAAAGGTTGTTAAAAGGCTACTTGTACATACTTCTGTGGAAAACGCAGTCTTTTTCTGATAATCTGTAATAGAGACTTTGTACATGTTATCACTGACCTGTAGCCATTCATCACATTTTTAAGCATATTATTACAAACCACCTATGCAGAAAAGTGCTGGTTTGACCACTACAGTGTACACAGCAGAATTTGCTTGAAAAAGGAAGATTGATCCTATGAATAAACTGCATTACTCCAAGATCTAACATTAATTCTGAACATAAAATAATACAGATATGAAGCTTTAAAATGCTATTGCAGAGCAGCCCAGTAGCACAAGTAGTGAGACAAGAATTTAGCCTAGGAACTAGTTGTGGCATCTGCTCTTTAGTATAAACAAGCAATAAAGGCAGCTGGCAAGACTTGGCCAATAGCATGACATGGGTTGAGTTCTGTGCTTGTATTCAATTATTTTAAATGAAATGCAAATGCACTACTATTCTTTTTTTTAAAAGAAGGAGAGGAAGGAGAAGAGGGAGGAAGGGAGGGAGGGAGGGAGGGGCAGAGGGATAGAGGGAGGAAGGGAGAGAGAGAGGTAAGAAGGAAGAGAGGGAGGAAGGCAGGAAGATTAAGATTAGTGTTTTCCAGTCCCACAGAAACCTGTCTGCTGCAAAGCTTCCCGGCATGTGGCACTGTACACTCTCAATGCAAAGCTCTTCTTTTTCCAGCAGCAGTGACTAAATGTTTCAATACCACAGCTGCTTTTTGGCTCAGCTGCTGCTTGCTGGTTGTACTTCAATTTCTCTTTTCATTTTAGATTTCAGTGGCCCCTTTTCCCATTATACTGAGTAATATATGAGTCTGAATGATGTGTGTAATGGGAAACTGATGTTATGTGTGTACTTTATTGACACAACTGACAAGAAAAGCCTTAGCTTACATCTCTAAGTAGTGTAATTTATTGTTCACTATCCCTATTCACCCACATATAATAGTAAATGAGAGAAAAAGAAAGAAGAATTGTAATATTACTCTTTCCCAAATACTTAGAAGCAAACAAACAAACAAAAAAAATTACTAAATGTGAAACAAGTGTTTCCTGCCTCTTACACTGTGTCACTAGAGAGTAATGTCTACAATTTTGCCTCTAGACAGGGAGCTGGATGAAGCCCCACTTTTTTTTCGTTACTTGATCTAAGTCTTGAAATTATTATCTCTTCAGGGATGAATGTCAACTGTTTCACTCAATTTTTATTTTGTTTTCTGCTCCACAAACACCACACTTGTTCATAGAATGTAGTTTTAAATTGGAATGAAATTCCATTAAATTCAATAAATTGAATGAAATTCAGTGGCAGATACACTGACATCATTGGCAGATGATCATAAACATGGTTTAAACAAGTCATCTAGGTGGTAATAATAAACCATATGCTTCACCCAAGTTCTTTATATCTTCGTAAGACACCTTTCTATATAGGTTTATCAATGATAAATGTACCATAGATTTTCCAAAAAATGTCTTCTACAGGCAAAATAATTGATGACATAAAGAAAACCTAGTGTCACAGCCTGAACTCCTTGCTTACTAGATTCCCCATAAGGAGTAAATACAAAGGCCCAAGTAAGCCATCTTTTCATTCATTCGCAGCAGGCAAGAATCATGCATAGGTTCTATCACTGTAGCTCAGCTGGTGAAGGGTTGTTTCTGAGATATGGTAAATATTTTTTCATTATTGTTTGTCCCCATATAACCACCTGTAATGCAAATCTCAAACAAAATAATGCAACATCAGGCTGTGTATTTGTGTCTTGTGAGTTGAATTCTATACTTCTGCCCTGCAACAGCTCATTAATCCCTTCCCCATTGCAGAGTGTACAGGATGGTAACAGTCATTGTTGGCATACGGTTACACCATCTCTTCAATTATTTTGTAGAGTGAAACAAGTTTTTAGTAGGGTTAAATCAGATCATCAGTTGCTGTGACAGGTAAGATATAAACTGCGTTAATGCAGCTACTTCTTATAAAAATAATCTAAACAGCTCTGAGCTTCCAAATTAAAATAGTCTCCAAGGTGTCATATACACGTATGCATATACATAAGAAAATCAGGGGGTTTTTGGATTTTTACCTTCCAAGTCATTTTTATTATTTTGTATTTCCATTTGGAATTTAGAAAACTGTTAGATTACTCTTCTTCTCATCTATGTGCTTTTTCATCATTATACATGATTATTAGATTCATTCAGTTAACAACCACAAAGGACCTTGTGGATAAATGATCTGACCTGCAGGAGTCATGGCACAGGCTTTCATCGTTCCTATACCTAATCCTAAAACCTGTCATTGAACTAGAACACATATCGGTGAAAAGCACTTAGTTTTGACAAAGATTTCAAGATTTCAGAAGTGAAGAATCCATTCATTATAAAGGGTGAGTAGAGACGCTATGCAAAGATGTTGAGGGATTTGCATTTAAAATAGGAATAAAATCTCTTTTTTTACAGCTGAAAGATTGAATTTGCTCTCCTGCTTTGCCATAATAACATTCAAACTGAATTTTCTATGTTCTTTGATTAGTAAAAGAGTCTGTAACCTCTGCATAGAAAACAGAAAGAATGTTTCCTTTGTGAAATTATTCTGCTTTCCTCAGATTCCTTTGAGCTTCTTTTAAAATGCAGCTAGTTAGAAGACCAGAATATTTCCCATGTTTCCCCATTAAAGATGCTCTTTTCAAGTTATTCTGCTTTTCCAGAATGAAACTAGGAAAAGGTTGTACAATTTCTTCCTCCTCCACTTCCTTTACACTCACACGCTTTCTCACATTGCTGAAAAGCCATTAGAACAGATAAGAAAGGTAGGTGTTGAAACTGTTACTTCATAAAATTTGTTATTCTACAAATGTGTATTAAAAGCTTAAAAACAATAAATACATTTTAATGAATAAAATGAGCTGTCATTATGGATAAAAATATATAGAAATACATAACTTGTACTATTTACAATGTTTGTTGTTCAGGATTCATCTCGACAACCCTTCCAATAGAAACTGAGTTTGGAGAATTGTCATATTGTAATTCTTTCCTTAATTTATATAAATGAATATGGAATGTCAAAAGAGCAACCTGGTTGTTCATGTCCCTAGTTATAAAGGAGAGACATTTAGTCTCCAAAGGTCTCTCCTTCACTATTCTTTTCCAGACTTTTTCCCAGTATGCCCCAGTATTAACTTGTGACACGAAAAAGCTAATGGTCGTGATGCAGGAAACAGACAGAAACACAGAATGTTATGAGTTGGAAGGGACCTTGAAAGATCATCTAGTCCAACACACCTGCCAAAGCAGGATCACCTAGAGTAGGTCACACAGGACCATGTCCAAGCAGGTTTTGATTGTTTCCACAACCTCTCTGGGATGGCTCTTCCAGTCCTCTGACCCTCATAAGTCTTGTGGATTCACGGTCCTACCACGGGCATTTGTTCTGTCCCGGCGATAAAATAAAGCATCTCAAACACCCTCAGGGAAGTCACGCTCAAATCCATTCAAAGAAAACACAAATCTGCTATTTTGATCTCTAAGGTACCAATACCTTTATTTAAAAATCACCTCCTCTTGCTTGTTTGTTGATGCTAACAGTAAGTGTTCAGAGTTTAGCACAACTATTCCACAAGCTCTGATTTGTCTTCCACTGGCACTTTTTCTGCACAGGCACAGACCAGCTTATAAAGATAAATGATCAAAACGAAAAGAGGGTCTGGGGTGGGGATTCAGAGAGGACAGGAGTTTGGAAATGTTTTCTGGCAGATTAAGGTGAAGGCTCAGGAAAAGAACATGAAAGAACTGGAGCTACAACTGCTGAAACACTGTGTTGACCCACACAAATTTAGTGAGTGTGGAAATCAAATAGCTTGTGACCACGTGTTTCCAGGTGTGGACATGAGGTAGGCATAATCATGTTGCTTAAATAGCCTTCATTCTGACATTTCTAATATTTGACTAAATTTTGCATTTCTATTTATTATTATTATTTTTATTTTTGTTTTTATTTGTACAGATAGAGAGGTATAGACATATAACTTTGGGATAAAGAACATTCATAGGATATATGGAGTTAAAGAAATACAGAAAGACACTGACTATACAATGGTTTCAATACAGATTTTTTTAAGGGCATATATAGTTATAATGAAGCTAAAGTAGATATAGGTGGAATGAAACACACTACAAGGACACTGTAGTGATCACAAATCGGTTCCACTAGAAACTAAATAAGGTAAGAAGTATTTTTTTTCTAATTTTAATGTAATTCTTAACACTCACGGTTTTCCAATTTCAGCTTTTCTCACTCTAATTTTTCCACTCTGCCTACTTATAAGCATTCTTTTAAAAATATTAGTAGTAGTAGTATTAAAAGAGAAGCACTTCTTAATACTGAAATATTTGTCTATTTTTACTACTCATACTTACTGTAGTTTTTTAGCTAAGTTTACAACTTATAGAGGTTAGAAAGTATGAGGCTTTACTGCTTACGGTTATATTACAGTACCTTTTCTGTCTTTAGAATTTTTTTCTTTGACAATTCAACAAGATAAGCCCAGTTTCACTTCTAACCAGTTAGTGCAGAAGTACATGAAAACCACAGTTTGTTTCTTTCTTCTTTTTATCACAACAGTGATTTCTTTGTCAGGGTAATGGAGACAGACATTTCACAAGTTTCAGTCTCTTGCCCACGTTGGTTTATGATGTGAGTTTTTTTTGGTTCATTTCAGATGTCTTTTAAAAGCTTTCACTGGACTTCATCCTGGGCCTTGAGCTGCTTAAATCTTAGGTATTCATGTACATGTTCCTAAACAGAGAGCTCAGAGTTTAATGCATTACACTCCTCTTAATATTTGTAAACAAGTCTCAGATGATGCCTTGCTGTTATACCTCTGTCTTCGGGAAGATCATTCTGTGTTCATTTCCTCTGCTTTTTGGTTCTTTTTTGTTCTTATTTGTCAGCATAAGCCTCTCGATTCACTACTTTGTCACTCAGGACAATCTTATGTCCTTGCAACCAGTCCACATCACTCACAGTGCAATAATGGCCATCATCTTTCAAAAACAGAAAAAAAAAAAAAAAGAAAAAAAAAAAAGGCAACCAAAAAAATTCCATAGGATCAGCCAGGAAGGAGATGTGAGTTTCTTGTGACTCATTTTTCTCAGATGAGGTGAACCTTTTTGCTGTCTCTTTGTGGTAAACGATGTAGCTATTTTCCTTACTTTCACCCAGGTGTTGCATCAATGACATACCCACGAATTTCTTTGAATTCAATTAGACGTCCTACTTCCATATTCATTTTGTCCTGCTGTTCCTTCTCTTCAAAGGACTTTTTGCCACAAGGAATTTTAAATGGGAACCTCATCCTAAAGTAGGTGAAAAAACATGACATGATCTTGTGTGTGCTGTTCAGTGTTTTCACTCCTGGAAAATAAATCTTTTAGAAGTGACCAAGCCCTTTTCTGACATTACAGTAGTGCAGCGAATCCTTTGTGGCAAGTCTCTTTGGCACTGATGGTTACATCTGTCTTCATATATGAAAAGCACCTGGGATTCAACTTGGACACTGAAAGCAGTGGAACGACCCTGACCTGTACTGACTTAACTTGCTTATCCTCGGAAACAAAGTAATTGCATGTGAACTACTCATTAGAAATCATCTCTGGATTAAACTAACTCCTTATCCATGTCTGTGAATTGATTCAAAGAGTTCTGGATGGCTTAGGTCAAAAATATGTCACAGGCATGTGTAAGTATATAACACTGTAGCTGATCAGGTTCTTGTGCCGAAATATATTCTTTGGCACTAAACAAGTTCAGTTTATTTGTGCAGGTATTGCTACAGGATCCTGATAAAAATATAGATTTAGTATTAAAGTGTGATATACAAGTGCCTCATGCCACCATATGTATTTCACCTGCTTCTGAAGATATTTACCATGTAAGAATGAAACACTGCTCCTAGACTAAATTCTTTTTAAGTCCCAGCAAATTCTGTAGACACATTTGAGAACAGGATTTAATCCACTGGAGCTCAGGATAAACACTCAGAGTCACCTCTGAGGTAAAATATGCTCGGTTCCTGAAAGAAAAAGAGAACAGGAATCTGTAGGCAGCATTCAGGCCAAGCTCTTTTTCCATGGCCTGACTCTGCTCCTGTCTCATGGTATTAATGTTGTCTCAGCTCCAGACAGTGTCAGTGTCAGTTACATTCCCTTCAGTGAGCCACAAAAAACACCTACAGCATTTTGTGCACTCAACCTGGAGGCAATCTGCTAACACTCAAGTGCTCATTGAATGGAAAGTGATGCAACAGTCGGCTAGCTGGAAATATTAGACTATGCAATAAACAACATGGTTTTGTGTTGTCTCCTCTCCGACATACCATAGACAGGCATCCTTCAATGTATCTCATTTTTGGGAGACCAGAGGGTTAAAATTCAGGTAAGGTAATAGAGAATAAAAACTGCTGAGGATGAACATAACCAGCAGAACAGGTCTTTCTTAGGTTTCAGTGTGCTTGATACCCAAAAGGTTGCTCAGAAACCACGGCTCCTTGTGGTTTATGTTCTTCCTTCTCAAATCGCCAGCATATTAGGGATGTTTCTCTTAACATATCAAGGAGTTTAATTAATGAATCTAAAAATATATCGCTTTGTTTTTTCTTAGAAGCCAAAACAAAGAAAACCCCAAAATTTGCTTATTTCTTCTCCTGATTATTCTTTCATTCTTTTTTATGTAAGTGTGCAAGTTCTCTCCCCAACAAAAAAAAGCTCCTATTCATTTTGGAATGTTTCAACTGAAAAACAAAACAACAGAAAAGCCATGCAACCAATCACCTAGCCATATTTTAATGAAAATATAGTATTTTATATCAACTTTTATTTTTTAATAGAGTATATTCTTTCAATATAAAGAAGATTTCTCTTAGTGACAGTGTCAGTCATTGGTCTTGCTGTTTCCCTAGGATGCCACATTCAGTGCGGAGAAGACCAAGCTTTGCCACTTTTTTGTAAGGAATTTACACCAAAGATGCTAACTTCTGGTGTCCTCTACTTTTGTAGGTATTAGTAATTGTCTTGATGTAGCAAGTTCAGCTTTCAAGTACTGTTATGAGTCCTACTGTTATGACAAGCAAAAGGTCAGAGCTATTGCAGCAAGTTGCTGGGAAATCAGAGAGCACCTGAGGGCTAACCAGGGGGCCTAAGCTAATAAAAACTAATTTTTGCTTGTGTAGTCCAGTAACTCTCTATTTCCTCATCCTAATCACATTCGCTTCAGAGATACAGCTATGAGTACCCCTTGCTCAGGACATGTCACAACAGAGTACTCTGTGTTATGAACTTTGGCACCTTCTCTTTCTTCTGCATTCAACAGAAATACAGCTCAAAACTTTAAGATGGTGCTAGGACTTTCTCAGGTGGCAAGTATGTTGTACGTTTACTATGTACAATGTAGTAAATAGTGCTGCTGTTGAGCTTTGTAAATAGCAATAGATATTCCTGCCCCATAAGGTCTGAAACCATCTATCCCAGAACAGATGGTTTAGTCAGTATCTGATGTACAATTTCTAACCATAAAGTGACACAGTGTGGCTTTCTCATGTGGAGACAGGCTTTGAAGCTGAAGACCATCTTGCAATGCAGAGGAGCCCAAGAACTATCAAAGACACAGACCTGAATCTAAGTGTTGTGTCATGAAGTTCCAGTCATTTCAGAATTGCTCTTTGCTTGGAATATGCTGGAGATATGTCCTGAAACAGATAACTGGCTGAATATTTGGACAGTGGCCTTGCAAACCCACAGACGAAAGGGAAGTTTCGACCTTGGAAAGTAAACTTCAGTTTTACATACACAGAGTTTTGTGACCTGATTATGGAATTTTCTGTGCTATATCCACAGTGAAAGTGTGGTGTTCCTACAACTGGGAGTTTGAGAGAGAAGTGGTATTGGCAAAAAGCCATTTCCCATGAAGTAAAATGCCGATAAAATCTTATGTCTCTGTTAAAGCACTGACGAACTGCTGGCCAATAGTGCATTTCAGAGGACACACAGTTGAAACTTCAGACTTTAAATCTCTCAGTATCATAACGGGTGACACTGTGACACATGCAACTATCCAGTGCAAGCTCACCTCATCTCCTTTTAACAGACCCAGATACCCAAACACAATGTCTAAGCTGTAGGTCCCTTCCAACTGAAATTCTGTTCTGCTCTGTTCTGCTCTTTCCTGCTCTTCTCTGTTCTGCTCTTCTCTGTTCTTCTCTGTTTTGTTCTCTTCTACTCTTGTGCTACATTTCCGGAAAGCTGCCAGGACTGGTGGTGTCTGAAGGGTTTTCAGATCCTGGATGAACTACATCTTTCCTTGGAGGTGGCTATAGGGACTATAGAACTGCTAGCATACCAGCCTGAGTGCCTGAGCTGTGTACCAAAAAGTTAAACGGAATTTATCCAGGCCTTTATACAAGGTTAATGTACAAGTACTTCTATATTAAGTCCTGTACAGTGTGCTGGTGTAATTCTTCATTTACTGGGTCAATACTTGTCCATGTTATTTAAGCTTAGCCTCTCTGCCATGTAAAGTTCTTGTCTGCTCTGTAGTTTAGTGTAAGATATATTCAACCCATCCACAGTTGGCATCTGCTGACCAAGACCGCTTAAACTCTTGAGACTAAAGATCCTACAAAACTAAGGATGAATGATTAATGAATAATTAAGAGTGCTGCAGATCACATAAGAGGCATATATTTCACCACGAC
Organism: Trogon surrucura; assembly: GCA_020746105.1. NCBI lineage: Eukaryota > Metazoa > Chordata > Aves > Trogoniformes > Trogonidae > Trogon > Trogon surrucura. The sequence goes on along the minus strand of CM036658.1, from coordinate 81,066,804 downwards.
AGAAAACATGAGACCCACATACTCCCATACAATGGGCATGGGCCTTAAAATAACCCTGAATTTGCCATGATATACTGCTGCAGAACTCTGCCAGTAGTAAGATTTTGACTACCACAATAACAACATATTTTAACTTGTAGACAAGTAAGATGGTCAATATTCCATGTGTAGTACTTTTGAGACTAAAAACTTAGATGGTGCTGAAATACTGGATTGTTACACTGCAATTTTTAATAAAGTTAATTGGTTTGATGTTCTGCTCAGTTGAAATCTCCATATTTTTATTTGGATAAATGCTGGCACAAGTCTGTGTGCATTAAAAGATATGCAGATGGATAAAACAGATAGGAAAATCATGTGACATGGGAACTATTTGTTAACGGGTATTCTGTGGCAGTTAAAAAGAAGCTAGGTTTTGTCGTATATAGTTCGATATTGGAAAGAAAAAAAATGTGAAAAACTGTAGCATAAATCCTTTTCACCCTTAAAAGTATAAAACTAATTTGCACTGTATGAATATCCATCATGAACTAAAAATAAGTAGTATGAAACAGTAGTTAAACTGGTAGAACCATTTTAAAGGGAAAATAAAATAAAGTGAATGAACTAACAGCTTAGGAAAACCTGATCAATAAAGAGACTGTGATATTTTCTCTAAACGTTCACAAGCCACGGTCTTAAATGTACTTCTGCTTTGGTTTTCAGTCTTTGATGAGAAAATTGACCCTACCTGCTTTCCCGTGTTATTTATGTTGTACTAACAGTTCTCTGTCCAAATAGTTCATCTTTGCGCAGTTCATCTTTAGGATAGGTCAGATTCTTTTTCCTAAATTCTGCCCACATGCAATGACGGCTGTAGTGACCTCCAGTTTGTTCTCTTGCCTACAGAGCTGTGCTTGGTCTGTATAAGTCTGTAAATCAGGTTCTCAGAGGTAATCTACACACTGTCCCCACTGACTTCTTCCTTCTGGTGTCTCTTCCATCCCTCAGCTATTCGCTGCTGCTCAAAACATAATTCACCATGTTTCGTCTTTTTATGGAGCCACTCAGTAGCAGACAAGATCTCAGTTGCAGACAAGATCTCCTTGCTTTGCTCAGATCTTGTTGACCTCATTGCTGAAGGCAAAGGTGGCCTTTTACTAAAAAGGCATACAAACTTCTTGTCACAGCTATCACACCACAGAAATACAAATATGTTTTGGCCAATTCAGTTCTATCTTCTCTTTCTTTTCTTCCCTTGAAAACCTCAGTTCATCTGAAATTTGACAGCAGAATCTAACAGAACCTATGATACAACTATACATGTGCTTTTCCTGTAGTCCCTGTTAATCAAGTTGTAAATAACAGTCAAGTGACCAGTTCCATGTAACACAGCTATAAAATCTACAGAGGCCCAGGGGTAAAACACTATTTACCCGGGTTAAGAGATTAAAAATAAAATCACCGTGAGTAGAGGTTGAAGACAGCTTGACATCTCTTAATGTTTTTATTTTTGTTCAGCAAAACATCTTATAATCTGTTTGCAGTGTTTCACCAGCACCTTCTTCTCTAGATTTGCATGTGTATATGTGTGTGTACGTGTGTACATATATGTGTATCTTTATATAATATGAGATTACATTTAATAGATTCAGGATACAATCAATGATGTAGAAGTAGGATAAAGTTTCCCAGAAGCGATTCCATCATAAAAATATAGGTTTTGTGCAATTGGATATTGGTCCAGAAATTGTTTTGTTTTTTAGTGATCTGAAAATATGGGACCAGATGAACTCTGAAAATGCTCCTATTTGTGTTTCTCTGATTTAATTAACACCAGTTCCTCTGTCAATAATGGCTGCATTTTGATGACTTAGGAGAAGTTGTTCTTAAATACTGGCACTATTACCTGAACTGTACACAACACAAAACAAGCAATACAGTAACAGTCAGACTGGATCAGAAAAGCTTCATGTTTAATCCAGAGTTTTGTACGTAAAGAGAGAAGCACTTCTGGTATCATAGAGGAAAAGTATGAAATAAGCAGTTCTGAAAAGTTTAATAGGTAGATCGTGGCTTCCACTCAGAAGCGAAAGAGTTTATGTTGGGACTGGTTGGACAATCAGATTTCTGACAAGGCCAACAGAGAAAAAATGTGTAAATTGGAGATAAAATGTACTTCTTGGTAATGAATGCATTTTAGCAGGCCCCCATGAGGTATGGAAATGCATTTATCTCCATTTTACAGATAGAAGCTGAGGAACAAAGAGAAGAAGTGATTTAGTCAAGGTCACACAAGATCCTTACAGCAATGGTGAATTCAGCCTTTGGTGTCAGATTCCCCTGAAGTAGGTCTACCCTTTGACTGAACTTCCCAGATATATTTCTAAGGAAGGGAAAAGAAACAGACAAGCTAAACAAACAAACAAAAAATGAAGACTTTGTTCCGACAGAGTAATTGGAATAGTCTACCGAGTACTTGAAATGTTGTCCAGAACATCACTAGACACCTTAGTGAATCTTACAAAGCTTGAACAATGCAGATGTGTCTTGAAGGCACCTGTCTTCAACGCACAAACACTGTAAGACTGTATGCATAGATGTTCTAAGTCCAAAGGCTTTCCCGATGCGTCAAGCTTTCTGCCAATCTATGTACCAACTCCTCAGCATATACACAAGGGACGTGATATATCCTGTAAGCTCTTGGTTCTTTGTACACTCTTAGTGCTGTCAGCTTCTGCATGTGCCTTAAGGCCAATATATACCAGTTTCTTACTGGAGAACAATCCCACGACATACCTGCACTGTGTTGGAACCCTCAAACTTCTTACACAGTCTCCAGTTGATGCATAAATTTCAGATGAAAAAAGGGGTTCCCTTCCCAGTATCACATGGATATTCATCTCATTGGCCCAAAATATTCCTTCAAAAAGCAATGGAAGACAAAACTTGTACTGAAGTCTAAAAGATATCCACTGAAGAGAGCCATTCCTTTCTTTTGAGCACATTGTTGTCATGAAACGCCCAAACACAAACCGTGCAGTCCCTGCTTACAGGCACATTCCTCGTATGTAAACTTACATAATAGGTGCTTTAAGAGTCCAGGAATTTTTATGCTCTGTTAACAATTTGCTAGATGTGGCTTAAAATATATTCTGATCTATGTAAAAACACAGAGGCTACTTGATTAGAGTAGAAAGATTATTCCTATTTTGAAGGGGAATAAGTAGATAAATGGCAACATAACAATCTTTGCTGTGTATATCAGGGGGATCTGAGAAGATATTTCTTCAAAATTCTTCAGGATAATTCAGTTGCCAGACTTGTAAAGTTTAGTCTGACATGAATCAAGAAAGTTGTAGATCAATTCATTGTAAAGAAGACGCGTCATGGTGCCAGCGTGGAACTGCACTGAGGTTGCAGGTACAAACTCTTAAGTGAGTTTCAAGACCTGTTTCTAACAAGAAGAAATCTGCCCAAGGACCATCATACTCTGTGACTGAGATCTGCCTGGGATGTCAGTTTTCTCTTCATCATTTCATCTACAAGAAACCTCCTACACTCAGTGTACTGTAAAATGTTGCATATACAGAAATGGTGCCAGGTAATAATCATGGGTGTAATGTGGTGATTTCCATGCTAAGAGTTTCCTAAGGACTGTAGGGTTTGTATAGCCCCAGCAGAGACTGATTTGGGACTATCTCAGAGAAAAACAGCACAAAATAAACATGAGAACAGCAGCTCTTGGACTTTGATGTGAAATCTCTCACTGACATAGGGTGTAATCTCTGCTTACTGTGGGAAACTGTAGAAATTAATTCATATTATAGAATGTATTTATCTCTGTTCTGTAACACTAGTTTAACACTGATTTAAAACAAACAAATAAAAATTTACTGAATAGAGAATCACTACCTAAAACTCCTGATTATCCTTGGAAGATTTTCAGCTTAGGACTAATCTTAGCAGTGCTCAGTAGTTGTGGTTGGGAATCTTTTAGTAAAACAATGTACAATTTGTAGCTTTCTGCTTCTATTTCCTTACTTACATGCTCTATGTGTAATTTGCAAAGTCAAAACTTTTATTTGTGAAGGGTATAGGCTTTCCTGTGCAAGATTATTTTAAAAATTAATATTTTCAAAGACTTAAAAAATAAACTTAGATTGTTTCTCTTAAGCAAAGAATTTTGTACAGAAAACAAACTAAAAGTAATTTGGATTGAAAATACTGATATTGATAGGAACAGATTTAGAATAGCTGACTGACGTATACTGATTAGTTTAACTACTTTTACTGTAACTGTAATAAGGGCAGTATATTTTCAAGGGTATTTTGAGATTTTGACTCTGATTTTTTTTCAATTGCCTTGAACAAGGAATAATCATGAATCCTTTAAAATATCTGTGGGAAGGAAAGACTGATTTTCCATCAACCTATTGCTGTATTGAATGCATCATGTAAAAGAACCTTTCAGTAACAGGTATGTAAATGACACAAACTAGGTAAAATTACCCATTTTTTATTATTATGATTATGAGATTGTGATAATTTTACATTGCACATATGAGTTTGTAAATTCTTTGTCAGTTTTAGAGCACTATTCACTGGACCCATAGAGGTGAATCATGGCTCAGAGGTAGGCTAAGCTGCATAATTATGACCGGAGTGTACTAAAGACGCAAGGACACTGCTGTGAAGAGTGTATTAATGCTTTACCATTTAACTCAAACCCACAATTCGTTTCATCTTATAATTCATATGGATATTTCTTAATTGCATTATCTTTTGGTTTTTTTTAAAACATTCCCAAGCAGTGACAAGAGAAAGGTCTGTTAGTCATGCAAACTTTCTGCAGCATTGCTCTGAACCATCTGAAGATCAGTAATATGCTAATCGCAAAAGGAAGGAGAGAACTTTATGAGCAGTTAATGCAAAGTTAGAACCCAGGCTGTCGTTTTTAACTAGGAGGGGAAAAAAAAAAAAAAAAAAAAAAAAAAAAAAGCAGTCTAATATGCATAACTTCTTGTATCATACAGGAAGATGTGCATGACTGACCAGACTGGCCACCAGCCAATAACGCAAAAGTATCACTCTTGGCGAGTGGATTCACTCATGCTGCATATGTGACACATCTTACTGATGGATTGTGGAAAACTACTGATGTGATGTTGGAGGTGACTTGTTTAATCTCCACTAAGGTCAAGGTTGGTTCAAGCACCATACGGCTCAGGCCCTGGACCAAAGCCCAGTGAAGTTTATATGATCATTTCCATTGACTTTGACAGGTTTTGAATCAGGCAGTGTAGACAGGAGTAGTTGCTGGAAGTCAATCAGAAAAGGAAATGGCAGTAGAAATATGAAGTAATGTGTGAAAATCTGAAGAACTCTCACAGGTTTCAGATGTGGTCAAGTTTGCCCCTTTGTTGAATGAAATTTCTTAATGGTAAATGTCTCAATCTTGGATTAGTAGCAAGTGGTTAAAACATGATGCAAACTAGGATTGTTATCAACACTGTTTTTATCAAAATCTGGAGGGTTTTTTTTTTTGTCTTCTTCGTCGATTACACAAAAGAAAATGAATATTATTTTGTGAGAAATAAATAAAAGTGGTGACAACATGATGACACATCAAGTCCAGAAATTCCCACATATTCCTAGGATTACTCAAGGCTAAACATACTTTAATTGTTCATTTCAAAGCATCAGGAAAGAGAAAACTCATTCACAGAAGATATTTAAATAAGAGTGAGAGGCTGAATGTGGACTAATATATTAAAATTTCCTGGAGTTTAAGTATCATTGCACCAGAGACAAAGATGCCATACTTGTATGTGGGTAACAGCATATTCTGTTTGTAATGAGAAATACCATGTAAAGAAGACATACTTAAGAAGATGAGTGAGCCAAGGAATCAAATGGACAATTAGTTGGCTTCATTCTCATACAAGGTATTTAAGTGTTTGATAAATGAGGAAAATAAAGAAGTAGAGACTCCAAGGTAGAGACTGGAGGGGAAGAAAGCAGAATTTAAAGCAATAGTTTTCCTATTACACCATGTTATTGGTACTATGTGGAAGGTTTTGCCATGAGTGCAAACAGAACCCTATAATCATAGAATCATAGAATGGCCTGGGCTGGAAGGGACCTTAGAGATCATTTTAATCCAACCTCCCTGTTGTGGGCAGGGACGCCACCTCTTGACTAGGTCAGGCAACACGTGAGAACCGAACGGGAATTGAACCCGCGACCTTTGGTGTTTCAAGCACCACGCTCAACCCACTGAGCTAAACCGGCCCTCATAATGTGTTTGTTAAGAATAAACAGATGTTGAGGTAAAAAAGAGTTGGTCCCTCACAGCAGTAACACGTATTCCGGGAGGATGTGGTATCCATCAGGGGCATTATTATGAAGACAGGAGCATATTTCTGTTTCATTTCACCCAAGTCCATACATGCATGTAAGTATGGAATGGTACAGGAGTATTCAAATGGATGTGACTGGGAAAAACACATTAGACTGCTAAAAGATACTGAGATTCAATCAAGCTGATACCATGTTTGTGCCAAATCTAAATTCTATATGCTTATAGGGGACTACAGTGTGTCTCTATAGTACAAATAATACTGCCCGAATGAGAGTCTACTCCTTTTTTTGTTAAGCACCTTCTGCTACTGAAAAGAAAAATTATTTGAGTGTGTCAATATCATAATAACCAAAGGAAGTGTTAATGTAGTACTAAATATTTTTGTGTTATTAAAGAGTTAGTCAAGTGGGAAAAGTAAACTGGTGCACTGAATGACCAGAAAAACTTTTCTGGAGAAGATTATGTACTCCTGACAGCCTCAATGTGGTAAGTATATCAAGATTTAGTGTCCATTTATTAGTTTCTCAGCACAGGGGAACCTTGTGGCTGCCAAACCTGAATCATTACCCTCATTTTTCATGATATAATCAGTATGAAAATGGTGACTACCTGGATATTTTCCTGGACATGAGGTGTTCTAACTAAGTACTGCTAGATCACCATTATTACATCATTGACTGATTACCATTCTGATTAATGTCTCTTCTTTATTTTCATTCCCTGTACTGAAACAATGCATATGTCACTGAGTAATTATGTCTAGTGCCTGCTTCTGAATTATGCCCTTGACAAGCTGTACCTTTGTCACTGCTACTCTAACTTTACCCTGTCCTTGAACCCTTTTCTTCAAAACCAAATAAATTAATATCTCATGATGCTTAACTGGGCTTAGAGTCAAAAATTGAGACTATTTCCCTTATTCTCTGCTACATGTAAATCCCTTGACCTTAGTATTTTCCTTGACCATTACACTTTTCACTTAAATAATCTCTCATGCTTGCTGGGTTTTATTTGGATGTATTCAAAATCTGCTTCATTCAGCTTGAATGATGGGAGTGTTGAGGTCAAAGTTTTCCACATACTTCGAAGCTAACTAAGTAGGCAATTCATAAGATCAGCCTCTGTGCTCATGGTTTTGCCTTCTTTAAAAGGTCTGAGGTCAGCTTTTCCTGCAGCAGCATTCCCATTTGCTACAAGTAAATGAATAAATATAAGGCACAATAGACTTGACTTTCTTTTTAATCTGAATCTAAAACAATCCTGCAAATTTTAGTATTAAAGAGTGTCCAAACCCATCGTTAAGAACTCACATCCGCAGTTTAATGAAGCAACAATTTTAACAGCACACAGTGTTAACCTCCTGTAATGCCCATCCTCCATTGGTGCCATTTGCTAATATCTCTGCTGATTATGCTTTTATACATCTGTTGTCAATCTGAGCAAATAACATGTAGTAAATCACCAGAGTAGAGGAAAAAAAACTCTTTTGCTGGGGATTGTAAAGTACGTACTTAAATTAATACTGCTTCTATTATGGAATATCTTGATGAAAAACTTCCAGCCTGACAGTGACTCAGAAGAATGTGAAGTCATCCACTGTCGTTTCACCCTAATCATGACAATTTCCTTTTGATCCAAAATCATACCACGTCTACTCATTATATTGAAAAGGTGACATTCTAACGTTCAGTTAAGTAATTCCAACAGAATTTCATCTCTGGTTCAAAGACACGGGCTTCAGAAATTCTGGTCATAAAAGTGAGCTTCTTGGCAAAATAACGAAAAGCTGTGATGAGACTTATCTATCGGATACTAAATTTCAGCCATCATTTACATTCAAAGCATCCTTACTTTGGGTTACATTTTAAAAGGAGGAACAATGTTGCAGTGAGCAACTCATGGACACTACTTAGTACTTGGAGTCTAGTCTCCCAAATTTCCCTGGAAAGAAGTAACAAGGCTTCTTCCTGGGCACAGACTTAATATCAATGGAGTTGCTTCCTCCAATTTGGTCCCCAGATCCATTCATCTCTAACGACACTTTTGTTTCTAACATCAGCTATTGTTTTAATTGCACTTCTAATAATCTGTGTGTTCGTTCAGCTGACATCTTTGTTCCTTTAAGAAGGAAGGTGGAGTCATCCTAAAATGGCTTCCTATGTATCACTGTACACCTGTTTTAATATTTTAATTAAAACCAGAGATGACAAGATCAAATAAGTGGCCTAATAGAGTTAAATTCTATCTTTTGCTGAAATGAATTCCACCTGAAGCTACCTCATAGAGAAATAACAAGTAACAGGCTTGGCATGTGTTTTCCTGCCAGTAAGGTAGTGGAAGATCATTTACTGAAATATTAATCAACCAGATCTACCCTTTGTTGTATTTTGCAAACTCTTTTCTATCAAGGGAAAAGTGTGGAAGTCCAAAGAAGAGATGGAGGTGGAAGAAAAAGGTTTTGTTGTAGAAAGTCAATAGAAGTACTATCCTGAAATTCTGTCCTATTATGAGGGTTTTTTGTTTTTTTTTTTTAAAAAAAAAAAGATTAAATACCAATGTGATAAATATATTTAAACTGTAAAAATACCTTCGTAAGATCCAATCACTTACTGGAATTTGCTGGAAGTGATTATCCCTTGTTAAAACTCAGATCTGGTGTTTCTGGCATTAATATAATTTCTTGGATGTTGTCATAAAGAAGGTAACAAATGTTCTGTCTCGGCCTTACGGATGGAAGTGTTTATGATAAATTTGTCTTGATATCTTCAAGTTACATACGATAACAGTGATTTCTAGTTGACATTTTGCTAATAAATATGTAATTTCCATCTGTGTTGGATTTGTGTAGCAAGGGTTTGGTAGCAGCAAGGCTACAGGGGTGGCTTTTGCAGAAGAGAAGCTACTATAAGCTTCTTTCATTTCTGATGGAGCCAATGACAACTGGCTTCAAGATGGACCCGTCACTGGCCAAGGACAAGCCTATCAGTGGTGATGGTAGCACCTCAGGAATAATGTGTGTAAGAAAGGGGAAGAATACCCAAAACCTGTGTAACAGAATCTATCTCAGAAGAGTGAAAATATGTAAGAGAAACTACTCTGCAGACATCAAGGTCAGTGAAGAAGAAGGAAGAGATGTTCCAGATGCTAGAGTAGAGATTCCCTGCAGCAGGTGGTGAAGACCATGGTGAGGAAGGTTACCCTCCTGCAGTCTATGCAGGGCCACGGTGGAGCAAATGTCCACCTGCAGCCTATGGAAGACTCCATACCAGAGAAGAGAGATACCCAAATGAGGCTGTGACCCTATGAGAAACCTGTCATGTTCCTGCCAGAACCTGTGAACCCGTGGAGAGAGAGGAGCAGGTTTGCTGACAGGACGTGTGACTCCATGGGAGAAATCACACTGGAGCAGTCTGCTTCTGAAGGTCTGCACCCCACGGACAGGACCCATGCTGGAGCAATTTGTGAAGAACTTCAGACCAAGCTAATGATTCATGTTGAAGTTCATGGAGGATTTTCTCCCATGGGAGGGACCCCATGTTGAATGAGAGAAAGAGTGTGAAGAGTCCTCACCCTGAAGTGGAAGGAGCAACAGAGATAACGTGATCAACTGACCATGACTTCTGTTCCCCATCCCCAACTGCAGCTTGCAGGGAGTAGGCAGAGAAAATGGGGAGTGAAATTGAGTGTGGGAAGAAGTAGTGGTCAACCCACTACACCTCCTCTGTCCAAAACTCATTTAAACGAGCCTCAAATTAGTTCATGAGATTGTGTAGTGTTGGAAACCTCTTCCACAGCTTGGTACTTCAGCCTGATGCACTTGGATACGGTTCAAAAGTCAGTGTGACACTTAAGCACAGCTCAAAGAGCAGACTTGTCTATGGCAGTGGGCTTTGTTCTCCATAAGGACTTTGCTTTGGCTCTCATTAAAGAAGATATTCATTGCAAATGTATGCCCTAAGAAATCCTGAAACCAACACTGAATACACTTCTGGAAATTTGATATTTTAATCACATGCAGTCTAAGCTAATACACTGCACTGTTTACAGTCCTCCACTACAATATATTTTGAAACGATTACCTTGCTCTGAGTCATTTGTGTCATAATGCTCTCCATAGGTGCCCATAAAATGAAAATGTAAGCCTCTTTTATTGGTGGCACTGCATCTTAATTGAAAATATTAAAGGCTATTGCTCTCCTACTGGTTTTTTTTCTCTTTCTTTTTCTTTTTTTTTCCCTCTCCCTCTCTGTTTAATTGGCTAATCATACAATTTTTTTAATGGAATAATCATGAAAGAAAATATGAAGCTAATTTAAATTCAAACTGGATTTGGTGATATTTAAGTGATTATCCCAAAGTAGCAGAGGGTGCACAAGGCAATAAACATCTGCTGCGTTCATGACCATTGGCCTCACTGTTTATGAGCTTGGGACATATTTATTCAAAAGAAACATGCTTCTCTTTTTGGTTATATTGCATTTTTTCCCACTTATTTTATAGTTACCTCACTCTGTAAAATTTTAAACTAGCTGAGTTTTTTGGGGTTTTTTTTGTCCTTTCCTCCCTTCTGCTCCCATCTCTTTTAACATTAACAGCAGAGTGACATTCAGGAAAATAAGAAATGTTTTCCAAAAAACTTTCCAGAAATCTTATGAACTGTGTAGACTACTGCAGATTTATGGCTGGAAAAGTTAATAGGAATTCCCTACTGTAGGTGGTTCATCGTCCATCTTCTTTTCAGTTGTATTTGTCGTACATAATTGTCAAGTTAAGACGGAACTCTTTTCTTTTTTTCCTCACATGCAGCAAGGATTAAGAGCAATATTCGAGAACTAGTTGTAATTGAAAGTAACAGGCATTTTTTCAGTCTTGTTTTTTTAGTGAAAGAGGTAAAAGAGAATAAAGCAGACTACATTTTGAAATGTTTGGAGAAGAATTTAGCTACAGAGACAAGACAGCTGTGGATAGAAATGACCTTTTCCTGAGAGCAAGCAGTGTTTGTAGGAAGAGGCAATATATTAACCGAACAACTTGTGTAGAACATGTTATTTTAGATATATATTTCTTCAGATCTGAAACAGTATAAGGTGATTTCAAAGTCCTTAGAAGAAAGTCTCTTTATAAGAGTGTCCAGCGATAGGACAACAGGAAATGGATTTAAATTGAAGAAGAACAGGTTTAGATTAGATCTTAGGAAAAAAATTCTTTATTATGGGGGTGGCAAGACTCTGGAATAGACTGCCCAGAGAGGTTGTGGATGTCTCCTCCCTGGACATGTTTAAGATCAGGTTTGATGAGGCCTTGAGCAACCTGGTCTGGTTAAGGGTAACCCTGCCCATGACAGGGAGGTTGGATTAGATGGTCTCTAAAGTCCCTACCAACATAAGACATTTTATGATTCTATGATTCTATGTTTTAGAAGCATAAAAGTTTTCTTGATCTGCTTTTTCTGGATATTCTACATTTGAATGAGGTCTGCATTGCTTTTAACCTATTTTCTGTAATGTCATTGAGATGCTGTTGTGGCATCAAGCTGTCAGTTGGCAAACGGTGACACAGGATGTGATTTAGAGATCTTCATCCCTAGGATCATAATAGTTCCCAAGAATCACCTATTGGAAGTAAGTATCTACAGTTTCACAATCATAAATGCAAAGGGTCTAGATAAGCAACAGATTTAGTCTTCTGGCTTCTACATAAGAAGACTATGGAAGAAGATACGACTCCTTTCTAACAAACTGCCTATTGGCCTAAAGTCGTTTAGTCACCTTTGCGTATAATCTCAGTCAAGAACCAATAGTAATTCCATGCTTTTTATGTTTTTACTTTTTTAATGAAGTTTTTAGTTAAGGTTCATGATGTATTAAATATACACAATCCTGATTTCTTAATCTTTCATCTTTGGGAAGGCATTGCAGCCACCTATACTGCAAAATAAATCTGTCATGCAAAGAAAAATAATTGTTACGTGCCCAGATATAAATCAATTTTTCTTTTTCCTAACTTTTTGAACACCTGCATGAAATGAAGAATTCTGAAGCAGCATGATAAGTGTGAGATTCAGATTTCCAGCTTCAGATAAAGTTAAAGAAATAATAATTATTCTGTCTAAATATTTTTCTTAACTTCATATGTGTGCAATTTTTTTTGTTACAATTGAACAGAACCATAGGAGACAAAGCAATAATTCATGTATACATGTATTCATGTATTTAGGATTGACTAAACTGAAAAAAGTTTTTAAGGTAACATTTCAATATTCTATATGACAATTTTATTGTTTCTATACTAAAATTACATTAAGAGTGAAAAATGGAAAAGCTGTTTAGTGCTGTAAATGGAGAAATCTAGAAATGAGGGTTTGATTTATTAACAGTATTGTAGATTGACTGAGCAACAAGGAGAGAGACATGTCACAACATGCTTGATATTTTACATGGAAACTGTATGGTCTAATTCTTACATCAAAAAAAATTTAAAATGCAGATGATTGTTTCAGGTGAACACAACGTTATTATTTGTAATTTGAAGACTGGGAGAGCACAGCCAGAGATCACATCCTTTCAAGTCGCAAGAGGCCCTGAGCAATCCTGGCTTAGGTGACTTGAAAAAAATAGGAAGTGATTTGAACTGTTCAATCCAGATTTTACTGTAAGAATGAGCTGTTTTATTTTTTCCTCTCCAAAAGTGATCTTGAGGCATAAAATTAATGTGATTTCATTCTCCAAAAGTGGACAAATTGAAACTATGAAATTCACTTCAAGATTATGCTTAGGATGTGAAGTTCAGTGGTGTGTGGAGAAATCAAGAAGCAAAAGCCTTAATATATCTTACTTTCTTTTCCAGAGAACTTCACTTTCCACTACTTTCTGTCTGCTAAGTTTAATGTTACACTTATCCAAAAGACTGTCAGTACAAATAATGTATCATTATATAATATCACCATAAGTTTGGTAAACATCCACACATCACAGAACACTGAGCCACAGGCTGATATTATGAGTTGGATGTTGTTGGGAATTTGCTTCTTTACATTTCCTCTTGAGTTGCTTTGTTTGTTTGTTTTTTTTTGGTTTTAGGGTGTCAAAACTTCTTGGGGCAGAATATCTTTGCATATAAGCTAAAGATCAAGTGCTTTGTCCCACAAATTTCCAACAGACTGAAATAGAATGTACAGTTACAAAAGTTAAAAAAAAAAAAAAAGAAATAAGATACACTTTACCTCCACTTACACGTAGCTCATGCAAACCTGAACTGGAACTCTAGGGCACAACTCAAGATTTGATATTAAAGTGTTTCATTTGCAACCAGTTATGCTCAGGTTTAGATTCCACTGTCACCTTGCTTAACAGTACAGTACCTTGGTTTCAAACAACCTGATATAAGTTGTTTGGCTGGGTTTTTCCTCCTCTCCTCTCTCTTTTTCTCCACTTTTTCTGTCCCTTAGAACCATCTCCACCTTCATCAAAACAATTTCATTTGTACTTATGAAAACATTACAGCCAGTAAGCGGGGAGTACAGAATAAGCTTAACCATTGTAGCCTTTTTCCCATCTGAATATCACGAATCTTGTATCTCACCATGGTGTAAGGTCTCTGATTACATCAACCTCTCCAAATTATGCTGAAATGGAGGCCATTCAATTTGCTACAATCAGTAACTTTCGAAAGAGCCCTGCATAATTGATTTCACAGTAATATAGGCATAGGTGAATGAGTTCCTCAGCCTCGTTTATACAATGTTTTCTTTCATTCCAAAGTGCACTATTCAATAGAAATCACATTTTTTCCCCAACAGTTGGCAAGTAAGGCTTTTGGCATATACAAAATTGTGAGAGAGAAAAAGGGAACGGGGGGAAGAATAGTGTAGAAACACAAAAATTGAAATTAGTGTCCTGAGTGAAAAACTGAATGCAGACAAGCTTTGAGTGAAAAGACCACTCTCTTCTATGTATCTGATCAGGATGGACAAGAAAGGATTCATACAGGACAAAAAAAGATGTTGAGAGTTAAACGTGATCCACGAGCACAATTTTTTGTGAGGTGGAATGGTGGATTTCAAGACTGTTCTCTCATCTAAGGCTGAAAATATCTGTCTGCGTTCATGAACTAAAGAGGCTACAGACACCTGGTCAGTGTCAGAGTTAGGGAAAAAACTTTGTTAGATGTGTAAATACTGTACCCATGAGCAATTAAATTAGACAAGTACGTTAATGCTAGCACATTACACCGTCTCAGACAGTTTCTCCAATTTCAGACAGGCAGTCACACTGGCTATTTCTCAGCAGACCAACTTCTTTAGCTCCAAAGATCTTGTTACTGCTTTATAGACTTACGACTGAAACTTCATGAATAATGCATCACAGTGCATGTAAGGTTGCATGAGTGCTTTCTGCTGGGAAAGAAATAAGAGCAAGAGTGAAAAATAAATAAATAAAGAAGTGGATAGATAAATAAATAGATAAATCTAGGTAGCAAATGTAAAACATTAAAGTACTGAGGCATGGCCAACAATTTAAGCTATCATGAGGGGAAAAAACTGTAATCGAAGATTTACAACCAAAAACAAAAGTAGGAAAAATACATGCCATTTTGGATTTTTTTTTTTTTAAAAAAAAAAAAGAGAAGTGTCCTGTAAGTTGAGAGAAAAACAAGGCAGCTATCTCATGAAACAACCAACCCAATCTACTACAGAGTTCATTTTAAGTGGGCCAAATCACTGTTTTGAGCTGTCTGATTCCAGGAGAAATCTGGCTAACCAAGACAGACTAAGCCCTGAGTTGTGTATATCTAAATTTAAGCAAGAAGGATCCTATTCATTAGCTTAATGTGAATTATAGAGAAGGAAATATATACTTACAAGAGTTGTAATATCAAAGGCAAACCAGTGGCTTAGATCACCTCTTGCCTTACAGTTGCATCTGTTTTGTTCTCCCTGAGGTCAGAGATCAAATGCAGGATTTATTTTTCTCATGAGAAGTGTTTGTGCAGCTGTATAGAGCTATATATAGATTTGTGTGTGTGTATCTGGGTGTAAAAATTCCCTGCAAAAACTGAAAGTTACCTGTGAGCAGTCTCTGTTTAGGAGAAAAGCAGGTGTCTCCATATATTAGTACTCCTTTGTCCAAAGAAAGTGGTTTTATGTGCTTTTTTGCCACAGTTTGTCTATAAACCTCTGAGGAAACATCTAAGAAGCACTAAAGTTTATGCTTGTTAAATTACTTCTGAATCTGAACTATTTGGATCTCTGAATTTTATGATAATATTAACAGAGCTTATTGTGAATCCCATTAATTTTGGGGGGGTATTGTTTAATTTTACATGAGTAAATATAATTACTCTTTTTGTCAGAAGTTCTAATACCAATTTATAATTCATGGAGTTAATTATGTTAACGAGGAGGCAATCATTTCTCAGCTCTCTCCCCTGTAATTTTAAAGGATTTTGATTTTTCCTCTCTCTCTCTCTCTCTCTCCTTCATTCTCACCTCTTCTTTTACAATTTCTCTTCCAGCCATGAAGTGGGAGCATACACAATTCATCTGTGATATAATTATTTACCATGGCAACAGTTTGTGAATGGGATTGTGAAGTTGCAAATAACTAAAAAGAAGCTTAAGTAGGACAGTCTGAAAAAAAATATCCTTCTCAAGACAAGTGAAGAGTCCTTTGAGTTCAGGAAAGCTTTTGTCTCTCCAGTACTTTGAAACAGGAGATGGTGAAAAGAAGAGTAGTTCGAAGGTTTGTTTTTCTTCCTTTGCTAAAACCCTTGGTAAAATTTGATCAACAAATGAAGATAAGTGCTTTGTATGTGTTGTGTATGTGTAAATTTATTTTGAGGGGTGTGTGTGTATATGTAGAAATGACTGACAATAAAAACAAGGCATTTAACCAGACTTGAAATAACAAGCTCTGAGTCTGACAGTGCTCAGCAAGAAAGACAGAAGCTTTAGAAGATAAAATATTGGAAAACTATTGAAAAGAAATTCATTCTTGTGGTGGTTGATTTTTCTTGTTATATTCCTGAGATAAACAGATGGCTCAAACTCATACTAGTGTGCAAGACCCCCCAAAGAGTCTTAGAGACAGAGGAAATCTATTGAAATCTACTCGCATAATCTTTGTATTTTGCTTGAGGCTGCTACTGACAAACCTTTCCCTACAACCCATCCAATTCAATCATCTATTGAGTGTTTTAGCGCTGCTGGTCCAGAATCAAAGGAATCTATTGATGTTATTCAAAGAGATGCTGGGCTGCATATGAAAAGAACAACAATAACAATAATATCTCTTCCAGATATGCCATGGTTTACAATTTACTCACCTGGGAGTAAAGTTAGGTGCCATATTTACCCTCACTCGCAACCATAATGATTTCAGAATCAACATATTTCAGAGGAATACATTAAAAAACGTATCAATACACTTCACTGAATACTAATTAATCCAAGAACATTTTGAAAAATTTCCTGCCCAGTTGGTGGCATGAAGGAGGATTTCATAAGATGTCTGTCCAACATTCTTTAAAAATCAGGCTAAATATGCCTTTATCCTTGAAAAAGATTCCATTTTCCTTGACAGCTAAATTGAGTCCCAGAGAAAAGAGGTCTTTTCAATGACACCAGTGGAGTTAGGACTATGGTGGTGAATGAATATGGAAAGCAGGTACACAGGTATATGTTTGCTCTGTCGGTCATGAAAAGTAACTTCTTTGACAAGTATGTGTGTTATCTCAAGTAATACTACTCAAAAGGACTTTTACAGAACATTCTTGAGGTACATCACAGGAGCAGAGGACAAAGTACATTGATTCTAACTGCCCTGTCCCATCTGAAAACATCTGGCAACAATCCTGAACAACCTCAAACAGATGAAAAACATATCATTCTCTGGTGATGGAGCATGTGATGCTTGCTTTCCTACAGCTTTGTGGCATGCTCTTGGGCTTTCTAAGAGATGAGCTCTGACTGAACATTTTCCTGAACATGGGATTTAAACTTTGGATCTCAGTGTTGATTTTCTTATGCCTCTTAAGGGATGATTTTGCATGGCTTATTTTCCCTCAAAGGGGTAAATAAGGCATTCTCTCTCCTTTTATTACCTAATTATTTTGTAAAAACTAGGAATTTTGTATTTTGTCATCACTATATCAGGCAGTTCAAAAATGGTTATGAAGAGGTGGATGAATAGACAGATATGCATTTATAAAAAGATTATCATCTAAACTGGAAAAAGATCCTGGTGAAATTGTCTTTCTTTTTAATACAACAATAGAATCATAGAATGGCTTATGTTGGAAGGGACTTTAGAGATCATCTAATCCAACTTCCCTGCCACAGGAAGGGATGCCTCTCAACTAGACCAGGTTGCTAAAGGCCTCATCCAACCTGGTCTTAAATGTCTTCAGGGAGGGGACATCCACAAATTCTTTGGGCAATTTATTCCAAAGTTTAGCCACCCTCGTACTGAAGACTTTCTTCCTAAGATCCAGTCTAAACTTATTCTCCTGCAATTTAAATCCACTTCCTGTTGTCCTACCACTAGACATTCTAGTAAAAAGTCCCTCCTTGTCTTTCCTGTAGGTTCCCTTCAGGTATTGGAAGGCAGTTATAAGGTCCCCCTGAAGTCTTCTCTTTTCAAGGCTGAACACACCTAGTTCTCTCAGCCTGTCCTTGTAGCAGAAGTGCTCCAGCCCCTGGATCATCTTTGTGTCCTTTCTCTGGACTCGTTCCAGCTGACTTACGTCCCTCTTACAGCAGAGACACTAGAACTGGATGCAATATTCGAGGTGGGGCCTCTCAAAAGCAGAGTAAAAGGGGAGAATCGCCACTCTTGATCTGCTGGTCACACTCGATGCATCCTAGGATATGACTGGTCTTCTGGTCTGCACAAGCACACTGCTGGCTCATGTTGAGCTTCTTTCCTATCAGCACCTTCAAGTCCTTCTCTTCAGGGCTACTCTCAACCCACTCTGTGCCCAGTTTATAATTGTGTTTGGGATTAGCCTGGCTCAGGTGCAGGACCTTGCATTTTGACTTGTTGAGCCTCATAAAGTTTGCACTGGCCCATTTATCAAGCCTGTCTAGATCCCTCTGAAAGAGACCCCTTCCCTCAAACAAGTTCACCACATCACACACCTTGGTGTCTTCAGAAAACTTGTTGAAGCTGCACTCAATGCCACTGTCCATGTCGCTGACAAAGATGTTGAACAGCACTGGACCCTGAACACACCTCTGAGGAACTCCTCTCCACGTTGACATTGAGCCACTGATCACAACTCTTTGAGTACAACATTCTAGCCAGTTCCTTATCCACCAAGAGCTCCATTCATCAAGTCCATGTCTCTCCATCTCAGAGACAAGGATGTCGTGTGGCACAGTGTCAAATGCCTTGCACAAGTCCAGGTTGTTGATGTCAGTGGCTCTTCCCATATCAACCAGAGCTGTAAGTTTGTCATAGAAGGCCACCAGATTCGTTGGGCCTGATTTGCCCTTGGCTGTTACCGATCACCTCATCATTTTTCACGTGCTTTATTACAGATACCAACTCTATGATTTTACCTGGCACAGAGATGAGGGTGACTGGTCTGTAACTCCCTCATTTCTTTTTCCTTTTCTTTTTCTATTTTTTTTTCTCCCTACCAACACAATTCCGCATTTTCTTTTAAAGTATCACCTAAATCTGACAACAAGTTGGGCTATGTTCAACCTGTATCAGTAACAAATTTAGATACCTGTGTTTCCCCCTTCATGGACTGGAACAGAAGTAATTATACAATAGAAAAAGTAGTCAACTTATAGTAAGAAGTGAGCCTTGATAGTCAGATTTACAGCTGCATTTACATTCCAAAGTTTCAGGGAGGTGCTTAACAGGATTTAGAGAAGTGCTTAAACACTTTTGGAGAGTAAATGGAATTAGAAGCCTAACTCCTCTAACTGCATTTCTAGATCACCTTCTGATGTTTATTTTCATGTTTTGATACATTTTAAAAAGCCACTTTCTGTTCCCATCAGTGAAATATTCTGGGATTTCAAGCAATAATTCTGAGTAAGATAGGCTTTTGGTTTTATATAGGAAATGCCTTTTCTATGAAACCAGAAGGAATGTGTGTTCTGTTAAGTATGTAAGCTTACAAGTATCTCCTGATATTCACATACACTCACAGAACAGACAGTAAAGAAACAAGAAATCTGTTACTTGTTAGAAGTTTTCACATAAAAAAAGTCCCTGTTGAGGCAGAAAAAAATACTCTGCTAACTTATTGCTTTGTGCCACAGGTTATGAGGATTTTGATAACTCACTGTTCTGTGAGTGGGAAAACTATCTTCATTATAAATGAAAGATGTTCATGTGTGTGTACGCGTGTGTATGCGTTGCAGACTGTGTCAAGAAAATTAGAAAGTTTGCAGAGCTTTCAGCATTTTGCTGCAAAACTATCTACAGGAAGAACTGCCAGCCCAGTTCCAGGTGAGGAAAAGAGATACAGCATTTCAAATGTCACTGTCAATATTAATTTAAGTGTGATATGTATATGAGAAGAAAGAATAAGCTTCTTCTGACACAGAAATGACAACCTGACTTGGAAAGTCCACCTCAGTCGCACTTTCAAAAAAAAAAAAAAAAGAATTGGAAGAAGTTTTTCCGATGACTTAGAAACTTAGAAACCCTTTGCAGGGATCAGCACATCAGACATTTTTTCAAACACATAAAGAGTGTGAGGTTTTAATTTCTATTTCTAAAATGATCAGATTTATATTGAAAAAACAATGTTGATTTTAGGATGGGAAAAAAAAAAAAAAGAAGGTTGGTTCTTTATTATGCATTTAAAAAAAAAATATAAGAAGAAAGCACATTACTGCAAAGGCACAATATACAGCAGAAGATCTTGAGAACTGCTTATGTGATATATGTGTCACTTGTTCAGGTATGACAGGACAACTGAAATTTTCAGCTTCATTCTTTAGTTCATGGATGACAGGAAGAGGTGATGTTCAATAGCTTCATGAACCTTCACAATAGTTTGAGCTGTTCTTTCTTTTCTGTTTTAATTCTCAGAAAAACCTTTGGTCAAAGAAAAAAGGTGAATGACAGACTTTCCATGTCATCTTCTTCCTTCTTCCTCATTTATTTGGAGCATCCGTATATTAGTGCTAAGGCTGTTACAAGTTTCTCATGGATATTTTCTACTACATAGTAACTATTTTAATGAGTCATTTTTCCTTCCTTTATTACTTCTCTAATTCTCTCAAATGGTATAAAGAGATCGAGTCCACCTTTGCAAACGTTTCCAGGACTTCAGGCTGTTTTATCAGCTCAGCATTACCCGCTGTTTTGCAAGCTTCGAAACATACACCGCTGGAGCATTGCCTTTACTAACGTATTTGGAATTCCGCAGTCACAAAACAGCATTATTTATCCACCGCTTGAACAAATGTAAATTTCACCTTCCAAGATGTTTAATTCAAGATACTGATGCTAGGTCAAATACAGGCTTACAAGCAACACGAAGGCTCCTCAGCTTCTGCCATCCCTTGAATGTTGTTTCAATATCCTTCTGCATCAATTAATTCCTCTCTATTGTTAGCATTTTAAAATTTGGATCCTCAAGCCTCTAACCATTTGAACAGGCTTGTATTGTGATGAAAGAAAATCTGATGATAGGATCTTTATCTGTCCCAGTAATTAATACAACTGGCTTGGACCAAAATTCTTGCTTTTTCAAACCATGAAAATTCATAGCTTCAAAGATGCATAACATGCTGCATCGAAGTTAATCAGACTTGCCTTCCTCTGGATGTGCCTTCCTTCATAACATATAAATATGGTGAGTGCATGTATATAGAACCCATCACCAAATGGCACTAATAAAAAATGCAGGTCTTTAAATCTATTTCTTTGCCTTGCCTGTTTACGTAAATTTGACCTTCCCTTCCTTCTGTCTAAAATCTTCCCATTACTTATGATGTTACAGATTGTGACATCTGTATAGCATTTTCTTCTTCTTTACGTCACTGGAACGGTCAAGTTAACAATAGGCAAGTAAAAATTTCTTCAGTTGAGGTGGTTTCTTGAAAATCGTGTTGACATAAAATTTCTTCCTCCCCATCATTACATAGGGCTATTCTTAAAAAAAAACCAAAAAAAACCAACAAAATCAAAAAAGTCTCAGATTTATTTATCTCTGTCACATTAACCATTAAAGAAGGAGGGAAACAAAAAAAAAAACACATTTGCCTTCCTTTAATCTGCAGTCAATGATGAACTATAAATCCAGTCTTCTCTTCACTAGGAATATAAAATCCTAGTACAGAAGCATTCAATTAATTATCAGGAGTTTGGCTGTGCTGGAATGGTGCAATGTGTAAGATTCAATTTTAATGGGACATTACAGCTCAGGAACATTGTAGCCCTGAATGTCAAAGAGCCTCATCACCTTCTGTCAGAGAGTGCATCAGGACTCACACAGGCAGGGTGAGTTTTCACCAGAGGTAATGTATCTTGAATCTGAAAGAGTCGGGGGGGGGGGGGGGGGGGGGGGGGAATATGACATCTTCTCTGACCCACTTCCCCCCCCTCCCTTTTTTCAAGTCAAAACAAGCAATGTCACTTCCCAGCATAGAATCATAGAACCATAGAATCACAGAATCATAAAATAGTTTCAGCTGGAAGAGACCTAGAAGATCATCAAGTCCAGCCTTTGTTCCAGCCCTATCAACCTACTAAACAATTCCCTCCAATGCAACATCTGCCCAGCTCTTAAACACCTCCAGGGACAGTGACTCAGTCATCTCCCTGGGCAGCCTGTTTCAATGCCTGACAACCCTTTCAGTAAAGAAATTCTCCTAAGTATCTAACCTGAACCTACCCTGGCACAAGTGAAATCCATTTCCCCTCGTCCTATCATTCACCACTACAAAGAACAAACCAACTCCCGCCTCTCCACAACACACCTTCAGGTAGTTGTAGAGAGGGATGAGGTCTCCCCTCACTCTTCTTTTCTCTAGGCTAAACAGCCCCAGATCCCTCAGCCTTTCCTCATAAGACTTGTGTTCAAAGTCCTTTCCCAGCTTGGTAGCTCATCTCTTTACCCTCTCCAGCACCTCAATGTCCTTCTTGTAATGAGGGGCCCAAAACTGGACCCAGTACTCGAGGTGAGGGCACACCAAAGCTGAGTACAGGGGAATAATCACCTCTCTGCTCCTGCTGACAACACCATTCCTGACACAAGCCAGGATGCTGTTGGCCTTCTTGGCCACCTGGGCACATTACTGGGTCATGTTCAGCTGCTGTCCATCAAGACCCCCAGGTCCCTCTCTGCCTGGCAGCTCTCCAGCCACTCCTCCCCAAGCCTGTAGCGCTGCTGGTGGTTGTTGTGACTGAAGTGTAGGACCCATCATTTGACCTTTTTGAATTTCATGATGTTGTCCTTGGCCCAGTGACCCAGCCTATCCAGAGCCTTTCTGTCCTCAAGCAGATCAACACTTCCACCCAGCTTGGTGCCTTCTGCAAACTTACCGAGGGTATACTCTATCCCCCTGGTCCAAATCATTGATGAAGATGTTAAACAGGAGTGGCCCTAACACTGAGCCCTGCGGGTCACCATTCATGACCAACTGAATTTAACTCTGTTGATCATAGCTTTTTGGACTCAGCCATCCAACCAGTTTTTCACCCAGCGAAGCATATGCCCATCCAATCCAAGAGCAGTCAATTTCTCTAGAAGAATGGTGTGGGCAACAGTGTCGAATGCCTTATTAAAGGCAAGGTAGATGATATCCACAGCCTTGCCTTCATTGAGCAAGTGGGGTCACCCAGTCATAGAAGAAGATCAGGTTTTTTAAACAGGACCTTCCCTTCACAAACCCATGTTGACTGGGCCTGACCACCTCACCTGCTTGTCTTGCATGTGCTGCATAATGGATCTCAGGATTTTCTGCTCCATCATCTTCCCTGTGACTGAAGTCAAGCTGACAGGCCTATAATTTCCCAGGTCATCCTTCCTTCACTTCTTATAGATGGGTGTTATATTTTCTGTCTTCTGACCTCTCCAGTCAGCCAGGACTATTGATAAATGAAGGAGAGTGACTTGGTGAGCATCCCTGCCAGGTCTCTCAGGACTCTAGGATGAAACCCATCTGGCCTCATAGATTTGTAGACATCGACATGGAGAAGTAGTTTCCTGACCATCTCCTCGTGAATTGTGGGGGGGACATTTTGCTTCCAGTCCCATTCTCTCGGCTAATAGAGTATCGTATTCCCAGTTGCAATCCTTCTTCTCCAGGCCACCAAACTCACACATAGCACTGTGACAAGTTGTGCTCATCACTCTGTACTTTGTGTCAGGACATGATGAACTAAACAACCCTGGAGACATTTCATGGTGCTTGAATCTTATGGGTCAGATTCACTTGTTCCCCGGCCAAGTGCATCCCGTGCAGGAGATATCTACCTCCTCCCAAGCAACAAATTTCTTGTGCAAAGCTGGAAGGCTGTGTTTGGACTGTAGACACCAGAGTAAAAACCATGCATATATGCTGAATTAAAGTTACTCTGCGTTTAGACTTACGCTGCTTAGACACAAATCGGGCTTATGGACTCATAAAGAAGACAGGCAAGACAGACAAAGATTGTTTCTAAATATTAAAGGCCTAGTTCCCGTGAATTTCATACTTCAACGTTTTGAAAATCCAGCTGTGAGCTCTTCCTCCTACACAGAACAACTATTTCTACTTTCAAAACTACAGAATAAACTAAGTATTAACAAACAGGGACCTGATGATAACATGGCCTATTTACTCATTATTATCTTTTATTTAGAGTGCTGTATACTTCGCAGAGGTGAGCTCTGCTTATTGTCTTTCATTTTCACTCATTTATCACAGAATCACAAAATCACAGAATCACAGAGTGTCAGGGATTGGAAGGGACCTCGAAAGATCATCAAGTCCAATCCCCCTGCCAGAGCAGGAATGCCTAGATTATGCTACATAGGAACGTGTCCAGGCAGGTCTTGAATGTCTCCAGAGAAGGAGACTCCACAACCTCCCTGGGCAGCCTGTTCCAGTGTTCCATCACCCTCACTGAGAAGAAGTTTCTTCTCGAGTTTAAGTGGAACCTCTTATGTTCCAGTTTCAGCCCATTACCCCTTGTCCTATCAGTGGTTGTCACCGAGAAGAGCCTGGCTCCATCCTCGTGACACTCACCCTTTATATATTTGTAAACATTCATGAGGTCACCCCTCGGTCTCCTCTTCTCCAAACTAAAGAACCCCAACTCCCTCAGCCTTTCCTCATAAGGGAGATGCTCCACTCCCTTAATCATCCTAGTTACCCTGTGCTGGACTCTCTCCAGTAGTCCCCTGTCTTTCTTGAACTGAGGGGCCCAGAACTGGACACAATATTCCAGATGGGGTCTCACCAGGGCAGAGTAGAGGGGAAGGAGAACCTCTCTTGACCTACTAACCACCCCCCTTCTAATACACCCCAGGATGCCATTGGCCTTCCTGGCCACAAGGGCACAGTGCTGGCTCATGGTCATCCTGCTGTCCACCAAGACTCCCAGGTCCCTTTCCCCTACACTACTCTCTAATAAGTCATTCCCCAACTTATACTGGAACCTGGGGTTGTTCCTACCCAGATGCAACACTCTACACTTACCGTTGTTATATTTCATTAAATTTTTCCCCGCCCAACCCTCCAGCCTGTCCAGGTCTCGCTGAATGGCAGCACAGCCTTCTGGTGTGTCAGTCACTCCTCCCAGCTTGGTGTCATCAGCAAACTTGCTGATAGTACTCTCTAGTCCCTCATCCAAGTCATCGATGAATATATTGAATAATACTGGTCCCAGTACCGACCCTTGAGGGACTCCACGGGTTACAGGCCTCCAATCAACAGTTCCTGTTTGATCATCTAGAAGAAACTCTGCCAGTGTGTTATTATAAGGGGCAAATTGTTTTACCTCTTGAGGTATTGCTCTTCCAAGAGCTAGTTCACTGTATACAATTGTTTAAAGCATTTCAATATGCATTGTGTGTGCGTAGTTTTCTGCTTTAGTGTCCTTCCCTGGCTGTCTTTTCTTAGCCTCATTCTGTAAGGCAAGGGATATTTGGAAAGAAAATGGGATCTCTGCTTCTTAACAATTCATCTACTCCTGCTGCACGTTTCCTCACCTGAAGTCACAATCCTCCACTTGTGACCTCACACAGGTTGCTGTGGTGAATGGGTTACAATGTCGCAAAAAGAGGTTAATAACTTCAGGTAGAGAATAAGCAGCCAGAACAGAGGGACTCCTCTGAAACGAAGACCCTGTCTTCACGCAAGTGCTGTGATTGATAAAAGGACAGGAGGGAGAAATGGCAGAAATTACGCAAGCAGGATTGTTTCTAAATACAGAGCACAATTATCAGTTGTCCCATTCCATGTATGGAACAGGGGTAATAGGACACACCCTGTAGGTCCATGGGTGGTTCAAAGAAGTGATCAGCATTTACAGAAACTGTGAAGTAACCTTTAGACAGCTCTGATATGTCCCTTGGCACCACTGGTGTCTGCTTGCTATTCTGGGTTTTACTAGATTTAAATCAGGATTGCCTTTTGAAAGGAAAATAGTACAAGTCTTTATAGCTCTAAATAAGAACCACTTACCACAATCAGGAACTGTAACTAACTCACATCCTTTGTGGTTCAGGCTTAAAGAAAAATGTTTAGCAGTGAGTGACACTGACAGTGAGGACGATTCCAGGAGAGCTGTGGGACAAGTTACTCATAACCATGCAGACCATGTGAATCAGTCTTCTAAGACAAGTTTCTATTGTGTCATGAGTTGGATGTAAAGTCATACAGCCTTGCTCAGCTTGATACAGGTCCTGATGCACTTCAACTTCTATTTCGTGGTTCCTAGGATTTACACTAACAAAACACTGATCCTGTGTTATTAATTCATTCTCCTCTGTCGCTGAAGCAGCAAGGATTGTTTTCAGAAATGGTCAGCTCTGGTAGCCACATTTGAGCACACTGTACCATGTTCCTAGAGTGAATATGCCTACTGACACACTTATTACGCAGTTGTCATGGTTCAAGCTGACTGTCTGGGCCAACAACAAAGAGCCACATGGTTATTTCCTCACTCCTGTCCCCACCTCTCCAATCTCCACAGGGATGTGGAGGAAGAAAATTCAAATAAAAAGGCTCAAGGACTGAGATTAAGGACAGGAAAGATTCATCTACCACTTATGATGACAGGTAAAAAAAACAGAGTAGTCTTGGGAAGAGAAACATAAGTTTAATTTACCACTACCATTTATGGAGTAGGATAGTGAGATGAATACATAAATAAAAATCACCTATACTAAATATACTCTCCTCCATCCCTCACATCTTCCTGGCCACCTCCTCCCACCCATTGCTGCAAAGAATGGCAGGGAGTGGGGTGTTTGGTCCATCTGGTCATTATTCATTGTCCATGGCAGTTTCTCCTTTTTGAGAAATAAGGCTTCTCGCGGTGTCCCCTGATGGTATGTGGTGTCCGTTTTATGGGAGGCAATCATCTTCCTCCTTGTGAGTCTATCTCAACCAGGGTTGTGGGTCACTTCAGGGGCATCCTCTGCTTGTGTTCGATCTCTCTTCATTCTGGCATGTGGTTCTTCACGTACCACTGCATCCTGTATATTCTCACCACCATTGATCCCCTCAGCTCTCAGGCAGTCATCTTCCTTTCATCTCACTCACCTTGGGGCTCCAGGGAAGTGTTCCGCTCTGGTGCCTTTATCCTTCACTTTCCTCACTGACTGCGTTCCTTTGTTTTCCTCTCACCTCTCTCTCCTCCAAACTGAAAAACTCCTCAACATAAAAGACAGGACAGATAAAGACAACACGAAAACCAAGAGAGAAAGAAACTGGAACAACAGAGTTGCCTCTAAAATAACTTGGTCGCAAAGTCACTGACTGGCTTGACCTTGGCCAGAGGTGGGTCCAACCTGTACCTGGGTCTGGGGAAGGCTCTCGAAGTTTCACAACAGTCATCCTCCATAGCCCTCCCCTGACTTCCAAAAACCCCACTAGACTCTAACCTATGACAATAGTGTACCGCTTCATTATACATTTAAGAATGAAATGGCTTTTATCTATATAACCAAACAGTAGACCCAGAACATCTTTGTAGAGAAAAGCGATCACCAAACTCAGTGGGTAAAATGTTTCTACAAGCATTCAGATATAAGGAAAAAATTTTTTACAATGATCATAATGAATCTCTGGAACAGGTTGCCCAGAGAAGTAGTAGATGCCCATCCCTGGAAACATTCAATTCCAGGTTGGATGGGGCTTTGAGCAACCTGGTCTAATGAAAGGTTTCCCTGCCCATGGTAGGGGGCTTGAAATAAGATGGTCTTTAATGTCTCTTCCAATTCAAACCATTCTATGATCCTATGATTTTACAGTCCTGCAACTGTCAGTTATCCCTACCTTTTTAAGGCACACAAAATCACTGTTATTGACACTCAGAGCAAAAATCTCAGCTTTCTTATCTCATATCTAGTATATGGGACCTAACAGGTTACAAGTGAAGAGGCATGACCCTATTCTGCAGTTGGGGACATGAGGTTTCTTCTTTTGTTTGGACACAGATCTATAGGTTTTCCCTGTTATCTATGGCTACACAGAAGCCACATAAGAAATCAGTTGAGGATCAATCAGAGAACTGAACTCCAATTTTAGACAATCACGTTTCACTATTGCTTTTCCTCTTCTTCTATTGCTTTCACGTCTGATTTTTTCATAGAAAGTCTAAACAAATTATAAAATACTCATTAATAAAGAAAAAAACAAGGAGAAAGGAGATTCCTGGTTTACAGAAACTTTCAGTATAATGTTAATTTGACAAGAAATAACTGTCATATGTATATACATATTACATATGTAATAATTTTATTTGTGTGTTCAATGTCATTCCCACGAGAGTTTCATAATTTTTTGAGGGAAATAACACCTGATTTTATCTCTTTTAGTGAGATATCTAACCAATTTATATTGTATGAACAATCATGCAGATTCTGAAATGGGTCATGGGAAAGATGCCCCCTTCATTTATAGAGAAACTGTAAATCAAGTGCATTGTTTATAATAGGCACTGACTCTTAAATTTAATCTCTAAACATCTGTCCTTCCTCATTTTGTGAATTGGTTTCTTGGACAAGGATAGACCTCTGTGAACAAGCCAGGCTAAGAGTGAGCCACAAGAATGTCTCATGTTAATGGCATATAATGCCAATACCAAGCTAAAAGAACTATTTCACTTAATAATTTTTTTTAAAAATATATATTTCTAACAAGTGTAAACTTGGTGGGGAAAATTGAAATAAAAAAAAAAATGAAAACATGTCTTGGGTTTAGCTAAAAACCCAGTCCTCTTTAGTGATTTTTACTTTCCAGTTTAGTGTCTTCTAAAAGGCTGCACTTTCTGAAGTCAGTAGCATGTTTTTGCAGACGGTGTGTGCTACTGGCAGTGATAACACCTGATGTTTACAGTCACTGCCTGGGACTGGGATGCAGAAAGGCTCTTGCTTATACTTATTCCTATAGTGACCAAGGCCGCTGCTGGCTCTTGTGTGCCACGCTGGGGGTGCCGGGTAGTAAGAGGGGGGCACAAGGAAGTAAAAGGTTGGATCTCCAGGGGGTAATAGACGGGACAGGTGACCAACGAGAGTATTCCATCCCATCCACGTCATATTTAGTATAAATTGAGTGATCACGAGAGTTTCGTCCCTTTTCGGCCTTTTCGCCCTTCTTTTCTGCAATGGCCGGTGTCCAGAGAGGACTCCATCTGACCTCCTGATTTTGATCCAGATCCTGAGTTCCCGAATCCAGCTCCCTGTGTCCAGCTCCCGCCACCGCTGAGCCTGGGGTTTCCTCAGTGCCTCCTGCTCTTCAGCACCAGTGGTGATTTCTATTGGGGGAGGGAGTTGGGTTTGATATCGGGCTACTATCTATAGTTGTATATAATTCTTTACTTTTATCTTTTTACCATTATTTCCATTATTTTCATTAAAGTTGTTCTAGTTTTTTTCTTCTCTAACACGTAAGTCTCTCTGCCTCATTCCCTTTTCTGTTCCCATTTAGGGGGGGAAGAGGGGGTTAGAGAGTGTCTGGCCGTGTTAGTGGCCGGCCCAACCCTAAACCGCAACAAAACACCACTGGGAGAGAGAATGTCAAAAAACATTGGACAGAACTTATGAGCAACATAGCTGATGAAGTGGTAGGATGTGTCAGTATGCATGACACTATCATTGGATACATCAAAGAGTGTTTTAGAAACATGCTTGTTACAAAAGGAAACACTGGCTGTGCATCCATGAAAAGTAGTGACATGGACAGAATAGAGCTTGTCAGAGATAGCGAAAGGAATTGCCAGCAACAGTTTTGTAAATATAATGATTCCATCAGTACATTGGAGAGATGAGCAATAAGAATGATCAGGATAGTGCTGGTCACGTCTTTTTATGTGTATAGGATTTGTTATGAAGTTAACCTCTTTTATTCCTTAAAAATCTTCTTCAGACTGGTAACAGTGGTTGTGAAGCGGTCATTATTCATTGAGCTGATGACTGGGAATGCCCAACAGAATCATAGAATTATAGAATCATAGAATGGCCTAGGCTGGAAGGGACCTTAGAGATCATCTAATCCAACCTCCCTGTCATGGGCAGGGACGCCTCTCAACTAGATCAGGATACTCAAGGCTCTGTCCAGCCTGGCCTTGAACACCTCCAAGAAGCGGGCAGTCACAATTTCTCTGGACAATATGTTCCAGAGTCTTGCCACCCTCGTACTGAAGAATTTCTTCCTCAGATCTAATCTAAATCTATTCTCCTTCAACTTAAACCCATTTCCCCTTGTCCTATCAGTCGACGCTCTTGTAAAAAGTCCCTCCTCAGCCTTCCTGTAGGATCCCTTCAGGTATTGGAAGGCAGCTATTAGGTCCCTCCGAAATCTTTTTTTTTCAAGACCTAACAATCCCAGCTTGCTCAGCCTGTCCTCATAGCAGAGGTGCTCCAGCCCCTGCATCATCTTTGTGGTGCTCCTCTGAACACTCTCTAACAGTTCCATGTCCCTCTTATGGTGGGGACACCAGAACTGGATGCAGTATTTGAGATGGGGTCTTACAAGAGCAGGTTAACAGGGAGAATCACCTCTCTTGACCTGTTGGCTACTCTTCTCCTGACACATTCCAGGATGCGGCTGGCCTTCTGGGTTGCAGGCGTGCACTGCCAACTCATGTTGAGCTTCTCATCAATCAACACCCCCAAATCTTTCTCTTCATGTCTACTCTCAACCCACTCTCTGCTCAGTTTGTATTTGTGCCTGGGATTGGGATGACCCAGGTGCAGGACCTTGCATTTTGACTTGTTGAAGCTCATGCAGTTTGCACTGGCCCATTTCTCAAGCCTGTCAAGGTCACTCTGGATGGCATCTCTTCCCTCAAGTGAGTCCATGGCACCACACAGCTTGGTGTCATTGGTAAACTTGCTGAGGGTGCACTCAATGCCATCGTCCATGTTACTGACAAAGATGTTGAACAGCACTGGACCCAGAACAGACCCCTGAGGAACACCACTTGTCACTGGTCCCTATGTGGACATTGAGCCATTGACCACAACTCTTTGAGTGCGACCATCCAGCCAGTTCTTTACCCACCGAGTGGTCCATCTGTCAAATCCGTGTCTCTTCATTTTAGAGACAAGAATGTAATGTGGAACAGTGTCAAATGCCTTGCACGAGTCCAGGAAAATGACATCCATTGCCTTTCCTGTGTCAAACAGTGCTGTAGCTTTATTGTAGAAGACCACTAAAGTAGTCAGGCACGACTTGCCCCTCGTGAAGCCATGCTGGCTGTCACCAACCACTTGATTTTTTTTTTTATGTGCTTTAGTACTGCTGCCAGGAGAATCTGTTCCATGATTTTACTTGGCACAGAGGTAAGTCTGACTGGTCTGTAGTTCCCCGGGTTGTCTTTAGTTCCTTTTTTAAAGATGGGGGTTATGTTCCTCCTTTTCCGATCTGTAATCTGACCTCAAAAGAGGAATGGATTATTGTAACAGTATTTAGTGGCCTTATCCAAGTTCAGAGGCCGGTTTGACCCTCTATACATGGAAAAACAGGTTTTGGGCCAATGAGTTTATAATCAAACTGGATAAAATGTGGGAGATAAAGTAGACTGATGGTGTCGGAGTAGATCAGTAACAGAGTCTAGCCAAGAAGTCAGGTTTTCTGACTTGAAGGCTAGTATGCAAGACTCTGACGTCTATTATCTCTTTATCTTGCCTTCATTATTCACATATACACATCAGTGAGTACTGACATAATGATTCTACTGCTTATTCAAGATATATTTAACATACGTTTAGTTTTGTCTTTGAGTTTCATGTTGCTTTTTTGTGGGTTTGGGCAATTTTATTTTTTTTTCTAGATGATGGAAATAAGATTTTTAAATGTATGTCTATTTTAGGAGATTCTTGGGAAAAAAAAAATAATTAGAAGTCTTTCGAAAAATGTATTCCAGCTTCTTAAAATGAAATTTTGAAATGTGTCATTTTCAAACAGAATAAAATAAAATAAAATAAAATATTCATTTTTTACACTACATATGACTCTGTTAAAAGTAAGCGTTGCTTCCAAATACAATGCTTCAAACAATTCTTCCTTCTTAGGACTTGTTAATAGATTAGATGACAATTTTAAAGATTTTGGATTAAAATAAAATAGGTGCTGTGCAATTTAGATCATCTTAATACAGCTGTGTGTATAATAAATAGTTGTGTGTCCTTTCATAATAGAATATAAATACTTAAAAAACAGGTTTTTTTTTTGTATAGTGTTTGTGCATTCAGACAGTTTTAGCAATATTACTGTAAGGAATAATTTTAAAGAGGCATTTACACTCTTCATCAAAGGCTACTTACGTTCACAAATAGTTATCTACACCTCTGTTAAACTAATCAGAAGTGATTTTGGTGGGATTTTATAAAGAAAACTCAGCCTCATTATCAGTCAGAGTGAACATTTGCCAGCATGAATTCTGACTAGGTACATTTAATATCTGAAGTTCGTAAACACTAAAGAGAAGAGATATATTTGGAATGATAAGCAGATTTTCTGACAAAGATTATGTCATCATAGCAAAGAAATTGTGGTGGGATGTTGTGAAGAACATTCTCATCAACCTGGCTTATTAGGCTTGAAAAGTTCTCTAAAGGAGGTTGTGAAAATCACCAAGTTCGAGACACTCGATGAGAACACAGTCTACAATTTAAAACAGTATCCCACCATATACTGTGGCATCTAATATACACATGGAAACATTTTTGGAAAGAAGAAGTTGTGAGACCTCATGTGAGATGTAATCTACACAGAAGCCAAATTTGCACCAGAAATAAGAGAATAAAGGAAATAAATAAAGGGATCAATGCAAGTTAAGAAGCATTCTTAGTTGGTTTAAAATAAAAATCAAAACCCTCAAAAATCCATAAATGTAACCATATAACTAATTTTTAGATTCTAAAAAGTTCTAATCCCGTGTGCCCTTCTTTCTTCAATTCATGTACCATGGATATATTTTCCTGCGTCAAGAAGATTTTTCAGTGGTCCGATACCTTAAAACATGTTAATTTATTTCTTTGTGCAGAGAAATTGGGGTGATGTTTATGTGTATACCTATAATCGTACCAAAATCCCGTGAGGTAACAAATGTAATTTGTTTGTGCACTGTTAAATCAGGACTTTCTTGCTTAAACTACCAAAACCATACAAACAAGCCCTGATAAAAATTGGAGACTAAAGGATCCATTGCAATAATCTGGATTTAATCTAAAAGATATATACAAAGAAAATAACTTCCATTACCTCTCTAGCTATATATCTATTTATTTTTTCTTCATACTCACTTATAAATTTATTAGAAAGGAAAAAATAAAAAACACAGCATAAAACCTTAATCAGTTATGCACCATAACCAAAGCCAGTGGGAGAGGGAAAGATATTAAATTCTGGGTTGTTTTTTATCTACTAAATTTTCCTCCAAGAGTGAACAGGATCAGAAGAATAACCTAAGTCAGAGTGTTGAAGTGAGAAGTTAAGAATCAGGTGACAGTCTTGGAAAAAGCAGACCTTGAAATCTTTGGTTTTACAAGAATGACAGTGCCTCCTTCAAGTTATATTTCAGCCACAAGACTGAACCTTAAGAGCAGAGATTTGTCTTTGTGACTGGTTGGTGAACACAAGGAGAGGTCCAAAAAAGTAATTGAGAATATCAAATGGATAGATACTCTCCAACAGAATGAGCTTTTTGCTGCTGGAGAACAGAGAGAATGAGCAAGGCATGATTTATTTTTTGAGACTCATAATAATTTTCAGAAAATAAAATAAAGGGTTTGTTTTGATTCAGAGAAAAGGAACTTACTACATGCACTTCTGAACGAAAGCTTGATGCTGAAGGTTGGTGTGAGGCTGTCAGAAAAGCTACGAAAGAGCTGAGGCTGTCTGGGAAACAGCACGAGACTCTGGGCTGAGCTGACCCTGTCTGGACTCAAGACCTAAGGACAACCAACCTAGCTCAAGGCTGTCTCCGGGGAGGGTTTTTCTACCCAGAGCTTGAATGGCAATCACCGTAGCTCAAAGAGGCTTTTGAGACCCTTATAGAGCAGGAGATGGATCTGCTCATACCTGAAGCTCTGTGCCTATAGCACAGGGTGGGGGAAATAATGGTGGTTAAAAGAATATACAGTCCCACTCTTTTCTCACAACCTTACCCTGAGGGTGGTGGTTAATATTAGTAAAAAGAGACTTCAGGAGGTGAGTTCTTATTTAAATCAGTAATAAACTGCCAGCAAGCTTAAAACTATTCCATCCCTCCCTTCATGCTTTGTTACAGTACCTTTGGACAAAATGCTTGATGAGCAGTGAATGTTGCCCATCATAAGTAGCAAGATAATACATTTCAACATCCAAGATTCCCAGATTTGCACTTGAATCAACATTAGGTTTTGTTTCAGAAATTACTCCAGTGAATAAGTTACAGGAATAACGGGATAGTTGATCCTTAATTTTTATGTGAACTGCAAGAAAAGGAAGAGTCTGGGTTCTTTTGTCACATATTTCCTACATAAGAAATTATTTTCTTGATGTGGATAATTCTATCAATGAATGATTAGAGTAAAGGTATGTTTTTGGTTTACTGAAAGAAGTAGAAACTCTACCACTGATATCCATGGAGATTAGTTCAAGTGAACAGCAACTGATAAGTAAACAATTTAAATCTTGAAAATAAAATAGTCCTTTTGGAAATAAAGTTACTGGTCATTTGTTCACATTTGATTCAAAATTACTTTCAATTAATTTGATTTTGGTTCACATAATATGCAGAAAAGAGACTAAGTCAAATGTCTCTATACACATATAATAAATATTCACTTCAAAAAAGATCTGTTGAGCCGTGCCTGGAAGAATAACTAAGAAAAAAAAATGTAGAAAATTAATTTCAAAGATTTGGGGTATTTAATAATCTATGGTAGGTGTTGAAATATTTTTCAAGTAATACTGCATTCCTCTTGGCACCTGACTCACTTACATTTCATGTTTGGGTTTTTTTACATTAATAATATATTGTGTTACTTGCTCACTGTCAGAATGCCCCATGTTGGGTGCCAATAAATCTGTCAAAGTTTAAGGCTTGGCCAACCACTAAACTCTGACAGATCCCCAAACCCCTCTCGGGAGAGGATAACAGGAGAACCAAGGAGAAAGACTTTGAGGTTGGAAAAAACTTGAAACAGTTTAATGGAAAAGCAAAGTAATACTAATAGTAATTAATAAGATTTTGAAGCAATATACAAATATAAATGAGTACGTTAAATATATTCAAAGAGCATGTAATATTTCAGGGCATATTCTTTCCAGATGGCAACTAAGTCCCAGGCAGAAAAAGCCCAGACTCCCAGACTGGACTTGACAGCAGACAGGAGTATCCAAACCTGGAATCTCAATGACAGTAAAAAAAATCAAATAAACAAATAAAAAAAAAAACAGAAAAGGAAGCCTTGGAGCAGCTGCACCTCTCCCACCCAGAGAGGCAGGAGAAAACAAGCTGTCCTCATAAGTGGTGCTCCTCTGCAGCATGAAAACAGGAGGTGGGAACACCAGAAGCACAGGGAGAAACACCAAACAGCCAACAGCAATCACCCCAACACAGCAGCCACTAAATGCCCTAGGGTTCCCCTTAGAGGCCCTTTTGTACTCAGCACCATGGAAATGAGTACCATGATTGGTCCATTTGGGTCTCTTGACCCATCCTCTCCTCCCCACAGACACAGCTGCCCCCTCCCCACCATGATTGCAACTAGTGCAAGGAACTCCAGAGAACTTTTATCCTGGTGCTGTCAAACCAGGACACTTGCCTGGTCTACTGAGATGTCCAAGGGTTTCTTTCCAAAACCAAGTTCCACAGAGATATTTAAGCATGCCACCTATATCCTTTCACACTCAATGTCATTGAAGATCTTTTCACAACAAGTATTAGTTCCTGCAGTAGATCAAGATGGAAAGCACTCAAATTCTGCTAGCTTTTTTTTTTTCCCCAAAACTTTGAATTCCTTCTTCTACTGTACCCACCTAGGGTTTGTTGATACACAGTTATTTCCTTCTAGATAACAATCAAACAAGGCCCTCAATTCAGTAAACCGTTGATGTCATGACATAGATAATTTAGATCTTTTCCATTTTTGTCTCTTAAGGGAAATTTTCAGACACAGGCAGTATTTTCAGTCCATTATAAACGGGATTCTTCTTATTGGAGTGATGGGAATACAGTACCGAGGTTTTTTACCTGTGACGTTTAGCTCTGGAGATGTTAGAAGATTATTCAAAAATGGTCCCTTACGTTGTTGTTAAGAAAAACAAGTTGTTTCCATGAAGTTAGGTTTCTTGATGCTGAGAATTATTGCTCTCCTGGAAAAAGTATTAAAGGCCAGCAAAACAGAAGATTGTCAAAAACAAATGTTCAGATACCAGTCATAATGCCTGAACTGAATTCCAGATTGGTGCAGAGCTGGACTGTGAGGAAAACGATTGGTGTTTGAACTGAAGACACTCATTTCCCATCTGTAAAATATGGAATAAAGTCCCATTCTCCTCTTCCTTCTTACTCCCTAACCCTGAGGAACATTAAAACATTGAAAAGCGTCACCACAGAGGAAAAAAATCCCACTTCATCTTCTGTTGGAGATGGTACTTCAGAACAACCTGGATTCAATTCCAGTAGAAAATGGAGCCAGATGAGAGTGATAAAACTGTCTGTGCATTCACTTCATTCAAAGCTGCAAGCTGCACTGAAAGGGTTCACATTTCTTGGTGCTCTGAGATATCAAGGAGGTGGAGAAAAAAAAGACAAAACAATGCGTGGCAGTATAGTGTTGTCCATGTACTGCACAAGATGAAGTAATCTAGTATGTGTGCTCATGTTTGTGTGTATGTGTGGGAGGAGGGACATAAGGAAAGACAAGGAATTTTTTTATAGCTGCTATGATGGGAGCATTGTTTACAAAAAAAAAAATGTCATAAAATGCTGTGTAGAAAAAAAATAACTTATTTTTTTTTATCTCTTTGTTGACTCTTTATCCTTGAATCCAAACATAGTTGAAATTTACCTAGCACTGACACATGATTTGAGGAACTCATTTACGCCTTCCCAAAGCTGCCTTCCCTCCTCCTGTCTGAGTGATGCTGCACAAACTGTGTTCAAGGCACCTACTTCCAGTCACCCTGCTGGAGATAAGACAGGGAAGGGACTGCTCATTTAGGATTTGAAAAACAAAGGCTGTGCTTACCTCTTAAGGAAAAAAAACCCAATTGATCACCAATAGTGAGTAAACATTGTTTAGCCACAGCACACAGACCTTGAGGGATTTATGAGTAGCTACAAGCTCACCTCTTGACTTCAGCTGAAAGTTGGGCTACTTGTCTGAGTAGCAAACTCTGACTGGTAATGTCCTGTGCAAATGAATTTAAAGATTTTCTCAGCTGATATTCATATTCTACAAAAGGTAAATATCCCCCGATTGCACCTACTTGGAGCTGAATTATTGACTTAGGCTTTGAAGTGCAAATGAGCTGAATGAAAACATACTTAGGCTGTAACATAGAAGCTATTCCTACTAGCTGATTTATGGTGCATTAACTGTCTAGTAAGGAAAGACTTCTATTGCTATGGATTTGTAATCCCCTGGTCCAATTATCCTGAAGATGAAGGCAAAATGCCATCCACTGTATGAAGCAATCAATAGTGGTCATTTCTTAAAATTTTTTACTTCCCTTTCTTTCCAGCAATCCAGGTTACAGGATCTTCCATAAATTGCTCTTTCATGGTTTATCAGTCCTACTGTTTCTAAAAGCCAGACTTAAGGACTACAGTTATGAAAATAAACTGCTATAAACAACCTTTAAGTAGGTTAAAGCTATCTGTGTTTATACTGAATGGAGTCTCCTTTAGAAACTTCTAATCTTCGTAGTCTGTCTATATAAAAGTAATCTCTGACTAACTAGCTATGTCAGGAAGGGAAGAGAAATAAAACACTTTTTTTTTCAAAAAAAAACCCAAAACACAACAACACAACAAACAAACACAAAAAAACCCCAAACCAAACACAAAACCAAACCAAAAGCCAACCACAATTTATAAAGACCCATACATTTTTATGACTTTTTCTTAAAGAACTAAATACATGCATGAAGTCACAGCATCTGAAAAATTCAAGACCCTCAATTGTGCTGTTCATGTTTGTTAAAAGGCATTATATCATCATTTAACACCATTCCCAAGCTCTTGTCTGAAAGAGGGGAGGTGCTCTCTGAATTTCCGAAAACATCACATCCACGTGTTTGTTCTTCAATTTTCAGAAACTTTGTGGGCTTTTTTCTGCGGGATACTTTCTTCTTGCTCTCAGTAGTTTTGATTTACAGCAAAAATTCTTTTGGATGTTTCTCAGAACTTCTAACATGAACACAGACTTTGGTTTATTTGAAAAATGTTGTTTACCCTAAGAAAATGCTGGATGTTGCATATCACTTTGTCGTGTTTGCATACATGTATTTCTATCCGTTCACACCTGATAAAGCAAGATATTGCTGTCATTTTAGAGACAGCTAAGTAATAATACAACAATTTAGGTTCAGGCCATAGGTGCAGATGTTTGAAATGTAAATGTCTTTGCTGGTGTTAGCAGCTCTAAATATTTACAACCAATGGAGATGGAGTTATTACAGTCATAGCAGTCCAGGATGAGATCCCTCTCATCCTCAAGTGCATGTATAAATGATGGCAAATAAATATGTTATGTCCTCCCCCAATAACTAGTTTAATCCACTAAGAATAAAGACAATAAAGCTTTGTTGTCTGCAATGGTGACATCTAACATGTACCTGTCTGAAATGAGGTAAAAAAATAATCACAGTCCTAGCATCTAAAGGAAGACAGAGACAAGCCAAAGAGTCTACAGCATTTTTCAGAATCAATACTATTATCATGATTGGACAATGAGTTTCCAGGGGGTGTCATCATCTTGAAAACGTCTTTGCTGCTTTCTAGAGTTATTTGAGACCATGAACTGTTGATAACCTTCATTGTTTTAATTCAAAAAGATAAAATTACTGTGGTGTCTGGAAATAAAGATATTGTACGTATTTTTGGGCCACGGTTTAAATTGTATTCCTTCCCAGTAAGGTGAAATATAGTTAAATCAGTGTCCAACACCGCATTAAATTCTAAGTGACTGACTAGCTTTTTCAATCATTGGGATTTTGTTATTCCAGCAGTCAAATTACATGCATAATTCCCTATATAATATGGAAGTTTCTCAAATTTCCTAACAATTTTTTTCACCAAATTAATTTATGAACTAAAGAAGGATGGGTTTCATAGATGAAAACTACGGCTTAGAATAACTGTAGCTGTTTATCCAAGGTCACCCAGGAGATCTGGATATGCTCCCAGCATCAAATTTTCCTGTCCTGAACCCCTTTTCAGACTGTTACTCATTGAAGACGGTTTCATATTTAAAAGCTTGTCTGAATATCCCAGGGCTACATGAAATCCAATTTTTCTCAAGTGATCCTTACTTTTCTTGGAAACTATACCATGCAGTTT
Source organism: Trogon surrucura (assembly GCA_020746105.1). Taxonomy (NCBI): domain Eukaryota; kingdom Metazoa; phylum Chordata; class Aves; order Trogoniformes; family Trogonidae; genus Trogon; species Trogon surrucura. The sequence continues at coordinate 81,027,276 of CM036658.1, read as the reverse complement.
GGACTCAGTCCAGACCAAATTACATAGGTACAATGAAAACACGGCTATCCCATTTCCAGGAGAATTTTTTATCTGCACTGCTCTACAAAGCTCTTGCCTAACTTCAAAGTTCAGATGTTATTTTGTAAAGGCAGAATTAATTTTCTTGATTGGTAATCCATCACCACTAAGTATGATGCATATGGTATCAAACATAGGTATTTCTGCTATCATTAATTGTGGCACATTGTCACAACCGATAAGGAAATGCAATATGAGAACAAGAAAACAGTCGCTAGATTTGGCAGCTTACCCTTGTTTTTCTAGTCACCATGGCAGGTACCAACTGAAACCCTTAACTCAGAAGGGTGACTGTGTGAATAAACGAGGAAAAGAAACTCAGGACTTGGAGAGCATCAATCATTCAGCTGTGCTGTCTCACACTCAGTTTGCAATGCTGTTGCTCAGTGAAAGATAAAGATGGATAGGTCTGAAGGGGGGGGAAAAAAAGAATGAAGTTTTGTAAAGTATCCTAATGCTCAGGAGCTAAGGTGTAACTTCTGGCCCTGAGAATTTTGCTACAGAAAAGGAGAGGCAGTGACACAGTAGAGAAGCAGAATAGCACGTGCTTGGCAGAAGAGAAATCAAACAAACAACTCTGATTTAAATGCCAGTTAAAGTACAGCTGAAGTAATAAGTATCATGTGAGAGACAGGAAAGGAAACTAATTAACAAAACCTAAGTTAGCATAGTAGAATATATCTGGATCCACGCCAACAGCAGGTAGAAATACTCAGGTCAGGAGGAAAAAAATGAGCTGTTTTCATTTCCAAGAAAGAAAATCCTAATGTAAATTGTTAGGGAAGGCTTCTGGAAAAAATTTAGGTTTTCATTTCATTTTGTTTTATAGGGAGAGAATAGAATCACTGAAATAGCTGTGAATTACAGATTAAATCATTCTATTATTAAATAAAAAATGTCAATGGAGATAGATCCTTTTGTGATTGTATAGATGTTCCCCAGAGTATCCCCATAATATGGCAATATAAGCAGAGAGATAAGCAGGTGAATGCTGTATTTTAAAAATAGTAGAAGCTATTACGATTGTCTTCGCTGACCTATAACACCACAATCCTTTTGGCATTAGATGAAGTATTTAAAAGTTTCTGGACAAAGCTGCAACACACACTGCATCATAGGGAGGGTCCCGTTAATTCATCCAGGTATCTCAGGATGATGTTGAGATCTTCTCCAGCCTGTATTTTAATTTAGTGGTTGGGAGAAAGAAAAAAAAAAAAGTAATTTGAAACCACCTTAACCCTGCTTATTTATTGCTACACTGTGAGTTGAATGTGACATCACTCAGTAACACAATGTGGATTTTTAATAATATTTTAGTGCGGTAGCCTTTACTATTAAGGGGACTTTGATTCAGTAGATAGAATTTGGGTTAGGTTATTTACCTCTTACTTGAGTTTACTGGATGATAGGCCTCCAAAGGTTATACGGGGATATATGACTAAGGTGGGCCTGACTCTTCTAGATTGATGACAATTTATATTTTTTTCTTTACTTGCAGTTCATTCATTCGTTCATTCATTCATTCATTCATTCATTCATCCTTTCATTCCTTTCTACACGTGGACTTCCTATTAAATGAATTTCTGGCTTTTCAGTAAAAAACAGAAATAGACTTCAGAAAAATACTGGTCCCCAATCCACAGTGAACTCCATCCTTCAGTCCTGTTTTCCTCAGCTCTGTATATTGAAGGGGTAGATAGAAGATTTCTGCACTGGTGACTTCCAGAGTGTATTTCCCACTCACCTCATAGGACCTCTGTTTCTTATTTCTCTGTTGGTTAATGCTAAACTATTTTGCTATCACAAATCATTCATGCTTATCCTACTGTAACTTTATGAATCTTCAGCTGCTTCATATATCTTCATTTAAGTGAGCTAAAAATAGTTGTTCTGGGATCAGGAAGTAAAATAGATGCTATAATAGTGCTGTAGTAATAATAGAACAACCATCATAATAACAATAAGGAACGGTAATATTTGTAAGCAATTACTATTCACAATGTAAACTACACTAAATATATACTAAATTATATTATAAACATACCATAAATTATGAGATGTGTTACATCCCTTTTCTGACATATTTTTAATCCAAGCAGTTTTTGTTATACACATATGTTTAGGTATATATATGTCTGCATATCTGTGTATGTGTGTAAATATATATACATAAATACACACACTTAGACTCACAGAATCATAGATTCATAAAATGTTGGAGGTTGGTCATATAGTCCAATCCTCCTGCAGTGACCAGAGACATCTTTAACTAGATTAGATAGCTCAGAGCCTCATCCAACCTGACCTTAAATGTTTCCAGGGATGGAGCATCTATTACCTCTCTGGACAACACGTGCTGGTGTTTCACGGCCCTCATCATAAAGATTTCTTCCTAATTTGTAATCTAAATCTACCCTCCTTTTAGTTTAAAACCATTACCTCTTATGCTATTGCTACATCTTATTCTGTTGTTACACACTCTTGTAAAAAGTCCCTCTCTAGCTTTCCTGTAGCCCTCTTTAAGTACTGGAAGGCCAATATAAGGTCTCCCCAGAGTCGAGTCTTCTCCAGGCTGAACAACCCCGGCAAGATAATCAGAGGGCTGAAACACCTCTCATATGAGGACAGGCTGAGAGAATTGGGGTTGTTTAGCCTGGACAATAGAAGGCTCTGGAGGGACCTAATAGCAGCCTTCCACCACCTTAAGGGGGCATACAGGAAAGCTGGATAGGGACTTTTTATAAGCACATGTGGTGATGGGACAAGGGGCAATGGTTTTAAACTATAGCAGAGTAAATTTCGATTCGACATTAGGAAGAAGTTCTTTTCTATGAGGGTGGTGAGACTCTGGAATGGGTTGCTCAGAGAAGTTGTGGATGCCTCATCACTGGAAGTGTTCAAGATCGGACTGGGTGAGACTTTGAGCAACTTTGTCTAGTGGGAGGTCTCCCTGCCCGTGGCGGGGGAGTCGGAATGAGATTGTCTTTAAAGTCTCTTCCAACTCAAGCCATTTTTTCTATGATTATATGATTCTATGACTCTAAACCCAATTTTATCAGCCTCTCCTCACAGGGAAGGTTCTCTAGCCCCTCTGGACTCAGACCAACAGGTCCAACTCCCTTGACCTGCAGACCATACTTCTCTTGATGTAGCCAAGGATAATCTAGCAGTTAGCTAGATCTACTCTGGAGAAACAAACTCACACTTTTAATTAGCACTAAACTGATCTGAATCACCTTTTAAAATCCAGCCTTATTTTCTGAATCTCTCACACACGTTCAGAAGCAGATGTATATCTTTAGATCCTTTAGTAAAATCAGAAATGTACCCAGCAACATATGTGTGTTCTGTCTCCTTGTGACACATTCTGCTCCAAAGAAGAGTTCATCACTGAAGGTATCAGTGCAGTAAATGCTTCAACTGTTTTGAAATGGGACTAGTTTGTAAAGTTCAGTATTAAGAGCAATACTAAAGATAATCCAGGAAATCCTAAAGTTTTCTTTAGCACTATGGTTTGCCTAAAACTAGTGCTAAAAGATGACCATGAAGAGCAAGGACATGTTGGAAAACACTTTCTTTGCTGCCTCATACAGCCAAATTAATATTGTAATATGTGGCATGATTTAAGTACACTTTCACAGACACGGAAATAAAGAGGGCAGAGGGGCTGCAGTGTCTTTAATCTGAATAAACTGCCAAGTGTGTGAAGGACTTGGCAAAGTGATAAACTCATAAAAGATGGGGAAGCCACTTGAGGGTGAAATCATCAAAAACAATTTGAGGACCAGGTCCATTTTGAAATAGATGTGAGTCTTTTCATTGACTTCTGAAGGTTTGGATCAAGCAAACAGCACAGAGGCATAATGTAGCCAGCTGAATGTGCAGAAGAAATTCAGAGGGAATGAACACAGTAAGCCTTATTGGCACATGGCCATGGGCTCTGGAGGTGACCTGCCCTGGCATTCACAAAAAAAGATGGATAGGAGCTGCTGCAGGAGGCCAAGGCAACAATTTTTGAATGACCCTGTAAAGCGACCCTTCCACTAGCCTCATGTATCATGTACCTACAACAGTTAAAACAATGCAAATGCACACCCAAACAGCCTTTTGTGCAGATTCAATATTGTTACAGTATACAAAAAATGTAATATGGAGCAAAGTAGCATTTTTAATGCATACTAATTAAAGTGGCAAATTACCAAACATGAATTCACTTACCACTTCATTTACCATGTTACATTATAGATCTGGTAACCTTTATATTCAATAATAAAATCCGTGACTAATTCCTAAAATAAACTCTAAAAACAAAACAGTTCTTTATTGAAATCTAGCACATGCCAGAGAAGCAAGTTAATAGAAACAGTTTCCAAACGATTTTGGAACATATTAAATCCTGTGGGCCTGATCCACAGCTGGTGTAAATTGGCATTATTCACATGACTTCAAATGAATTAATACCACTAGGGATTTTGCTTTATGTGTTTTTTCCCCTTAATTCTATGCTTTGGGTTTTTGTTTGTTTAGGTTGTTTGTTGGGGGGTTTTTTGGTTTCTTTTTGTGTTTTGTTGCTTTTTTTTTTTTCGGGAAGAACACTGCTTCAAAACAAGCATATTTAAATCTCTCGGAAATTTCATTGCATAGCTGAGTGTTAAGATATTGCAATAGAGTATTTCTTGTCTTTTCTTATGTGTTATATGCATGGAAGAGCAAGGGCCTGTACCAGTCTCTTCTCAATTACATGAAAGACCAAGCTAGATTATTTCCTGAAGGCTGAGTGGGTGAAGAGGGATTTTATAATTCTTCTTTTTCTCCTCAGTGAATTTGTCCCTTTCCTATTACACAAGGATTAAACTTCTTGTAAGCATTAGATATCCTCCCTTTACTACAATAGAGGAGCAAGGAGCAATATTTTGATTCTACCCAACCTGTTGTCTCACTTCTCTCACCTCTCCTGTGCTCAGAAAAAGTCTCTTCCTTTCCCTTTGAGGTACTCATCAAAAACTGTCCCTCTTCACCAGCAATACTGTTCTTGAATTGCAAATAAATTCCAAGCGTGTTTGGCACAGGGGAGAAGGCACAAAGAAAATGACAAAATAAGACAAATTGTAAACAAATGTGAAAAGCTGAATAGAAAATGAGAAAAACAGGTGCAAAGCTAGCATGGCCTTGCATGAATATTACTTACAACAGAGCTGAGAAAATGTCTGGTCTCTTCCTGTTTTGTTTTGTTTTTGTTTTTTTTTTTCCACCCCCCTTTTTTCTTTCTTTTTCCCACTAGACCTAAAAGCTGTCTAGCTCACTTGTCAGCTAAGGTTGTGTCCAGTTTGTATGCTGTATAGACTTTGGCTGTATAGACATTGTTTGTCCAGAAGAAAACCAGGTTTTTAGACCTCACACATCAACATAACTGAGAAAAGTGTTACTGGACAGTAAAAACTTTACAGTGTTCTCCCAGCACATCTTTTGAACTACCTGCAGTTGCTTTACTCTCCAAACGCCAAATAAGTTTATTATCAGTCTGCTAGGACACTCCTCGGCAATACTAGGAGAAGGAAAGCACAGAACACTTGAAAATGTCACTGAGTTTTTTCCTTTTTATTTGGGCACATTGTTCCCTGTTTGCTCAAGATTTCAGTGCATCTCGTCTGAAATTAAACATGGGGATACACTAATGTTTTCCACTTTAGGGAGAATTTTTCCTCATTGTGCCTACATTTAGGAAGAAATTCTATGCTGTGAAGTTGAGACACTGGAACAGGTTGCACAGAGAAGCTGTGGAAGTCCCCTCCCTAGAACCGTTTAAGGCCAAGTTGGATGGGGCTTTGAGCAATCTGATCTAGTGGGAGGTGTCTCTGACCATGGTAGAGGGGGTGGAACTACATGATCATTAATGTCCCTTCCAACATAAACCATTCTATGGTTCTATGATTTTATGATTTCAGTTGTAGGGTTAATGCTGGTGGTAACATTTACACACCTATTGAATTCTTCTACCTTCATTATTTCATAAAATATTTTATCATCTTCTACTGTACTGAGCTAGTCTCATGATATAGTTTTCTATATCAGTAATGCAAGTACCTGGTTTTCATTTGTATTAATAATAATTTCAGAAGTCTAGTACAGTTAGAAAGGGAAGATGAAAAAACAATAGCCAAAGTAAGTTTTTGGCCGATTAACTCCTTATCTGAGGGTCGTCTTCAGTCATTACTGATTTTCACGTAGACGGAAAAAACAAAGAATCTGATCTGGATCTAAACAGTTTCACAGAAGATAAACAAACAAAAAAAATGTAAGCGAATTGTTACTGAAAATTTCTTCTTCCAGATTCTACAACTATTGACTTCAGAAATTTGTGGCCATTTGAATGTGTCCTTTATGTACACTGTTAGAAGCCCAAAAGAGGAAGACTTCCCAGTCTGTAAATAATTCACCTGGAAACATTAGTCTATATGGAAACAAAAAAAGATTGACTAAAAATACCCATATCTCAGACAATTTTGAATAACTGCATCATTCCATGCTATGCTCTTACAATACTTTACAAAATGACTAAGGCTTGTAATCGTAACGTTGCTATTATTAAATCATATTTATTTCCTTCTAACAACTTTCACACATTCATATTCTGTTACTGGTATTTCTTGTGCTGAATGTTCCTAATTGCATCACCTTTTGTGTGCAGATGAGTCCCAGAAGTTAATATATCTCATTTCAGGAGTCTAGCAAACACTGTAAAAAATCTTATGTGAATTTTTACGTGAATTAATTTCCCTGATATCCACTTTTCTATAAACATTCAAGAAAGTGAGGTTTCCTGCCAGGAATATGTTGATAAAACACTTATTACTACTAGCAGTAGTAGTTTTAAAAATGCAAATATTTTCAGTGAGATGTGCTTGCTCTTTTACTCAGTTGACTGTATTAAGCTTATGAAATGTCTCTGACCAATTGCAAATAAGCACATTGTTTAAACACCAGGAAAACATCACAGAATCTCCATAGACTTAAATAATAAAAAAAAAAAAAAAAAAGAAGAGAAGTCTGTCAAATCATTTCAGATAGTAAATAAATCTGAGAAGGCTGTGATCTGGTGGGAAGTAGAAGAAAGTTAATTTGTCAGATAAATGATTTGTTGTGAATTGTTCTGTTATCTCTCTGCAAGGGGAATGAGTCTTGATTTTGGAAGGTGCAGAGCCAGCCCTGCTAGTTTTAAACAGTTTCTAGTCCCATTGTGGGAGAATATCCATTTCTTTCACACACAGAATGATTTTGATTAGATCTGGCAGAATGTCCAGACCAGAGGAAAAGAAATCTGCGTTCTGTTTTCACCTCTACCATGGGGCTGCTGCATGACTTTGGGCAAATCACTTATCCTCTCCGGACAGCAGTTCTGCCATCTGAAAACCAGGCATGATACTGTATTTTTAAAGCTCTTTTGGACCCAGGATGAAAAATTGCTAGACATTATTATTATTATTATATTTCATTTCTGACATCTATTACTGAGTATGTATTTCACAATGACAGTTATCACGGTATGTATATTTCTATAATGACAAGTATCACAGCACGTATATTTCTAGGATGACAACTACCATATTAGACTGTGTATGTTTTTGGAGTTAAAGTTGTAACAGCATAAATTGTTCTAAAACTATAGTACTAGTTGTCAATACACAGTGTGTTATTATATGTCATCAAATTGTACTTCTTGTTTCATTTTAGCTGTATAATATATGTATACATAAAGTGTAATATATATTCCACATGTTTGACATACATCAAATTACCCTATCCTAATAAAGTACTCTTGTGCAAAGTGATGACTAGTAACAATATGTAGAAAGGTATGTAATATGAAAGGTTTTTAATGGCTAACGATTCAGCGTGGCAGTACCAATGAAACCTTTCACAGCATATATTAGACAGATAAACATTGCAATCTGCTCTTCCTGCTTATGTCCAATAACTGAAGGAAATGCCAGGATCAGTCAAAAGATAGGAAGGTTTTCTTCTTCCTTGTTTTCTTGCCAAAATTTATATATATATATTTAAAAGATTATTTATTATGTATTCAGAGGAAGAAATCACATCCTTGTAGAATAAAAAAAAAGAATCGTTGTCTCCTAGCAGTGCAGTTCATGTTAGGATTATATTCTGCCTAATAGTAGAATGCTTACCTACTTTTCAAATTAAAAATTACTTATAAGACTTGATGTACTTTGAATTACTTTTAAATACACTAAAAAATTCAATCTATATATATTTAAAATTTTTAAAATTACAAGACACTTATTTCAGCATTGGTAAGTAAGTTAATTCACTTGGTTATTACCATATTGTTATGGTTTATTACCATAAACATGAGCAAGGCTCATGTTTAACACAAAACTGTTTCACAAGAGAATGTCCTTATGTCATGGAAAAGCTAAGAGTTGGAGGTCATTTCATACCTTTGTTTGCAGCTTGAACAAACATTAACAAGGTACAAAATCAAGATAGAAAAACTTTCTAATTTTACAAGAAATATTTAATAATGTAAGGATGAGCTTTCAGGTTTTCTGGCTCACTTAAATGCTTAGTGGAACAGGCAAACCCAAAAATATAGTGAAATACAGTGCTTGTTCTTTTTTAAATTTTCAAATCTTTGCTTGCCTATAAGCATGAAGAAATATGTATTTACTTTAAGTCTGATTTCATTCACTCAGGTTTAAAACAGTTTTTTTCTGCTTTTCAGTTTTGCAGAACAAATTGGTTTAGTATCAAAAGCTTTCAAAAAGGGGATTTCTTCTAGTCATTAGAGCTACTAATGCCAGTTTCTTTAGCTTTTCTTTGGCCTTCTTTCTTAGCTTTAAGAGGTCTAGAATCTACTTGCAAACTATGATATTAATTCATAGCCACTTCCTAGCTATTTTTCCCAAAGACCTCCACTGTCTGATACCAATACTCTATGCAGTCAGAGCTCGTGTCCAAGCAACTGCTGTGGCAGGACACAAGCTGGACAGTCTGTCTCCTGAAAACCTTTGCACACAGCTATTGTTACCTTTTTGAAAGTTTACAAAGCATTTTGTTACCTTTTTGTGAACCTACAAAACAGCTTATTACCTCTGTTAAGCAGCTTGGTTCACGTCTTTGACAACAGTGTAGGACTTTGCTGTCTCTTCACACTTCTGTTTGCTGATGCACTGCTGGTATGGCAATAATACCACTCAAGGTTTTATGTGGATGTCACACCAGCGTTCCCAATTGTTTGCTCCCAATGCTACTTCTTAAATATTGAAACTTGTACAATTAATCAAATTACTGCCTTCTGCTCACAGATACAAAAAAAAACAAAAAAAACCAAAAAAAAACCCCAAAACCAAAAACCTGACTGAATTATGAAGAAAAATATTACCCTCCATTATAACCACAAAAAAAACCCCCATGTTTCACCCCAGGCACAGCCTTGTACTTATTAGTATTAGTTCCAGAACCACTGCTAAGTCAAGTATTTTGTGATGCTAGTCCATGAATAATAATGCCAGAGAAGTACAATAATTAATAGAACATAAGGATATTCCCTAAAGAGCACGAGGAGCATTGCAAGAGGTATGCATGTGTCTCCTTTGAAATTTGTCTGCTACGGCCTCTTGAACTTTGATTTTGAAAGGTGGGGAAGAGGTAAAATGAATTACACTTCATTAACAATGTCAAAGAAGAGTGAGCCCTTTCTTCTCTGGAGAAACACACTTTAATTGTTAAATTCCCAGAATTCCCTAGTGCACATCAAACTGGATTCACTCTCGTGCTCTGGCTGAGTGCAGGTGATGGTTTTCATTAGCCATTCTTTCTCTTGACCCTGATGTCATCACTGTTATTGTTATTTATTAATTTAAAGTGCTTCATTTGCCCATGGATTGCAGGCATTTCACGCAAAACTCATAGTTACCAAGCAAATATTAGCATAATGGCAGTAAACCAAACTTTTCAAAATATGTTTTGTATCAATTTATCACTGATAGACTGACATCCCTTGAGACTCAGGTCTGCTTATTCTGCTGGCAATTACAACAGAAACAAGCTCCAACCTCTTACCATTCTGACTCTCACCTTGACCTGGAAAGGGCATTTTCTAGGGCTGAGAAGATGTCTTAAAGTGTTCATTACTTTTCTTGCCTTTTTAGACAGATGGAGGAAAATCATTCAGTTAGTAATGGTCTTAGCAACGACAGTATATTAGCCAAATGGAGGAGTAATTCAGAGTAGAAGAAGAAAGCAGAACAGACATGAATTGTATGCTTTCTTTCATCCACTGTAGTAGACAGTTTGGAGATGCTCAATTGCTTATCTGACTTCAGAGGGAGTTTTATTATTCTTTTCCTTAGGCTTTTGTATCACCTTAAGGAGATAAGGGTGAAATGGTACTTACTGTGTTTATTTTGCTTTTCTTGTTTCATAGTTTGTTGGGGTTTGTATATTTTATTCTCTTTTTTTTTTTTTTTTTGGCTTCAAAAGGAATGTAACAGTTTTATGTTGGTCTTCTGCTTAGACAATTATCCCATTAGGCGATGCATTGGTGGACGCATTCCCTGTCTCCTTTTTCTCCCGGTTTATCATGCTTCTTTGAAGCAACCCTTAGAAAGTCCCCATGCAATACTGACATAAATCGAAACCTCCTACAGGAATCTCCAATGAGACCCTTGGAAAGCTCTTGGAAAAAGGAGAAAGTGAAGGGAAGAAGTGTGAAGTTTAGTGCATTTCTTTCTTTAGCCTGTGTTTTATGAGTTGTATGCCTTAAGATGTGCATGTCCTAATTCTCAGTGTGCGAAAACTTCTTCCTACAGCTCTGTCATAGAGACATTTTATGAATAACTTTGAAGTCCTAGAGAAGCTACCACATATTCTAAAGGTTCATGTCATAGGAAGTAGTGCTGCTGCAGCCATTTACTCTCAAACTCTTTCATTCGCAATTAACTCTGAAGCCTTTACATGATGCAAGAGTATGAGAAGCCTTTAAGGACTCACTTCAAAATAGCTCAGTACAGAATTCACTCTGACTTACCTCTGACTTTAAAAACCATGCCTGGTCTCTTCCATGAGTCTCTTCTATGATCTTGGAATTCCTGTTAAAATGTTTTCAAAGTCATAAAAGGTAAATACATACAAATCCTGGTGTCCTGTTCTCTTTAGCTCTGCAATTGTCTCGTTGTCCATAGATAAGACCAGGGCAATGTTCAGACTGCTACTGGAAACTGATTTTCTTGCTCTGAAATGATGTCATTCAGTGCCAAGAAAACAGTTAAAAAGTGATTGCTACTTTTTTGTGTGTGTGTTTGTGTGTCAATGTTTTACATTACAGATTGATTAAAAAGAAAAAAATCTCTCTTTCTCATAAATTTTGTACACCTTGGTAATATATTAAGAAGTATTGAACAACAAGCCATATGCTTAAAAGAAGCAATATTCTCATTTTACCCATGTAGGAAGCAGAAAATATTAGCATTTGGATTTGAATGTGCCCAGGCTGCTCCAGCAGCTTGGAAACCAAAAATATTATGCTGCCTAGAGAATCAGAGACCATGGAAAATAATTGTAAAGATAAGTACTCGGTGCAAAGAAGGGTTATGTGGAAGCAAGAGTGAAGAAATCTACATTAGGAGACCAGCTGTGCATTAGGTGTATAATACAATACAGAATGACATAGATTACCATAGCAAACAAATGGACACTTAAGAAGCTGCACATAAGGGAGTATGCATAAAAAGAAAGGCTGTGGTTCCAGGCATCGTTTGCTTTGTGACTTCTTGTTTGTGGAGTGGTGTTGGTTTGTTTTGGGTTTTTTTAATTTTTATTTAAGGAAAATAAATTAAACAATTCCTACATATGCACTTATTTGATTTATATAAACCCATATATCACGTACTTTTTTAATCTCATGTATTTCACCTCAGATTTTTCTATTATGTGGTAGATTATTTTTCTTCTTTTTCAGTACTAGAACTCATGTGGTATTGTTGAAGTCAACATGTGTTAACAAAAACAGCCCTAGATCCTGGCTTTTCTGGAGAAAAAAAAATCTCAGTACTTTAAGCTGGAGACATTCCACAGCCTGAAGGGTCTTTTAAATTCTATCAAATCCTAAAACACAAAATAGGGTTGCTTATGACAAATCTTTCTGCTCCTGATTAAGAGAAAGATGGAGGAATTTGTAGAATCGAAGATTGGTAGGTATCTTGTGATATTTACAGAATTACTTAATGAAAGGATAAATAGGAATACATATCTTTGATATTCACAGAAATTTGAAGTATGCCTACATTTATTTTTTTTAATCAGAATGGAAATAATTTTGTATATATAGCTAATTAACGATGAGCTTTTATTCAACTTTAAACATTTAAAATGCTGTCTTCACCTTAGCAAAACTTTCTTTAGTGACCAGAATTATGTGCTTCAGAGCATGTTTTAGATCCCTGCTTTAAAGTGAAAGAAACCATGTTGGACATAATTACTTCTCTCCATTTACTACAGAGAGAGTATGGAGTGAAGAGCTCGTACTAAAATATCTGCACTGTGTATCTCTGTTTGAAGCCCAGTGAATCACATCTGAAATTCTTTTCTTTATATTTAAAAATACAAACCACTGTTTTAATTTCAGTTTAGCTGTGTACATTATGCAAGACAGATTGGTGTCTTTCATATCCAGAGATGTCGTGTCCTCCCATTCCGAAGAAAAGAATGAGGAAAGGGCAAATGAGATCTGTAAACCATCAATGGGCAGGATATCTCTCTTGCAATGTAACCTGTTAGGCCACTCTGCACTAGCCAAGATTAACATGCCCCGTGAATTGACATTACAAACTGTGAAAAATTACCGTTTGCTTGAAAGTTGGATTGGGAATTCTGTGATTATTTGTTTGAGTGGGATTCTGGGAAAACAACAATAAAATAGGAGGTCATAAAATCTGTTTATACAACATTGCAAATTTTGTCATTATTGTTCCCTTTCATCAAACCCAAACTAGCTGATGGGGAAGAGGATATGATCTGTTGGCTGAAATTTATTCTAGAGAAATAAAATTATAGTTAAACCAGGAAAAAAACTAAGAAACCATACCATATGCTTAACATAATATCTAACGTGCAACTGAAAAACAAAACAACTTGCCTGTATATCAAAGGCAATTTGCATATTATCTTTTATAAATTAGTGAAAAAGATAATTTTTCCATAGCTGGGAAATGGACAAAACTTTCTACACACGTGCAATATCTCATACATGAATTTCATGAAGCAAACGGGGTGTAAATTCTTAGATTTAACTTGTCTATTTTCTCTCTAGCATTTTGGCTGATAGTTTTTTTCTAGTTCCTTAAGGAAAAAACCTAAGAAAAAACAAAAACTTATTTGCTTGAAAAGTGCAATGTAAGTGCAAATAGACTGACATTGAGAATCCCTTTATTAAACACCACAGAACAGTAGAAATACAATATAAAGTCATAGTTTTTTAAAATAATTTTTAACTCCATTAATACTATCTTAACTAAAAGACATGAAACAAATCCAAATTGTAATTCCAATAAATTCCAATAAACTTGATAACCCAATTCAGAGTGAAAAATAAAATAAAACCAAACCCAAACAAATAGCAACAAACAACAAACAATGTGGAAGAAATTTCCCTTAAGCTCCCTAAAGCCAGAAAGAAAGATAACTCTGGTGGATAGAGGATGTTTTTTTCTCAAACAGCACAAAATAATAGACAATACTGTAAGCTGACGAGGCAAAATAGGAAAGGTAGTAGTCAGCGGTGGCATTTCTACATATTTAAGGCTACAAGGTCGCACCTATGATCTATAATTTTAAGATAAGGGATTTCAATTTATAGAAAACATTTCTGCTAAGAAATTAAAAATGTTATCAAGAGACATTCTGAAGATTTTTTGGGCCCATGAGGCAAAGTCCCTGAATCTCTATTGTGTATCATACTAGTGAGGATTTATGACTTTGGATGAACAGATCTATAGTCTATCAGAGGGAAAGAAATATATAGAATCAAAGCCAAGTTTGTGTAAGAAAGAAGGAGAAAGTGAAAGACACTATTAAAGCATCCGGTAATGGAAATCTAGGAGAAATCTGGACAGTGTTACACATTAAATGATTATGTCCTCTTCCAGACTGAAACACTGTTTTCTTTCTCTTTCAAACAGAAATGTCCAGGAGGTGAAACATGTATTAGAGTGTTTTCTTTCTGAGTCAAAAGAAGCTGAAGACCTTGATAACAAATCAGTTGGTAATGTCTGGTGGGCAAGCTGTCTCCTTAGCGATGATGACAGTGAGGGGTTCCACCTTCCAGAACCTGCAAGGCTCCAAAAGTACTGGATTTCAACTCTAACTGAATTATTCATCATCTCTTTGTCCACTGCCACCTTATTCAACCAACCATCCATCCATCAACACATCGCTACCCATATGTCCTTCTGCTCATCCATTCCTATATGGGCAGTTATATTTGAGATGGAAGAGTAGCCAGACATCTGTATGAGAGCAAGTGTCACCAGCTAGACAACCTTCAGGTGTTTATGCAGATGTTTCCCTATTCTCTCATTTCTACAATCATGTGAATATCTCTGACTATTTGTTCAACCTTTTTGGTCACTGAATATTCATTTGCCTAGAACTTTGGTGACATTTTAACTAGAATATTCAGAATAAACACACCCTACAGACATCTCTTTATATTTTGAAGATGCAGCTGAAGCTGTGTGGTATGAAAAATAGCACTGTATTACTGTTTTGTTTTTTTCTTCTGTAACTTTCAAGCTTTTTCTCTCTAAGTAGATACATTAATAGACTACTTAGTTTTGAGAGTGATGATGAGTTCCATGGCCTAGAGATCCATTTAGTTGGGAAAGTCATTTATTTAGAAGAGGATAAAACGCAAGTTAATCACATCTGTGTGTTTGGAAACCAGCTAACCTATTGCACTGGCTTAGGCTGGGATAGGTAA
The DNA here is from genome assembly GCA_020746105.1 of Trogon surrucura. Classification (NCBI taxonomy): domain Eukaryota; kingdom Metazoa; phylum Chordata; class Aves; order Trogoniformes; family Trogonidae; genus Trogon; species Trogon surrucura. The sequence continues at coordinate 81,012,218 of CM036658.1, read as the reverse complement.
TGGTCTCCACAGTAGCTTGTATGGGGTTATATTCTCTACTTGAGATGAAAAAGGTGTTGACAACACAGGGACGCTTCTGTTATTTCTGAACAGACCTTATGTAAAGTCAAGGCCTTTTCCGCTTCTCACCCCAGCCCACCAGCAAGTGCACTGGGGATGCACAAAAAGTTGGGAGAGGGGAAGCTGGCACAGCTGACCCCAACTGACCAAAGGGATATTCTAGGCCAAATGATGTCATGCTTACCATATACAGTTGTGGGAAGAAGATGAGCACATTCAGACTGTCTGTCTTCCCAAACAACAATTAGGCATGATGGAACCCTGCTATCCTGGAGATGGCTGAACACGTGTCTACTAATGGGAAGCAGTGAATGAATTCCTTGTTTTGCTTTGCTTGTGTACATGGCTTTTGCTTTTAAACTGCATTTATCACAGTGAACAAGTTTTTGCGGTTTGGTGCTTAGTTGTCTACTAGAGCTGAACCACGGCATCTTTTAAAAATCTTATTTCAATGTCTATCATAATGAACCTCCTTAAATCTCTCAAGTACTAAATGGGTCTACCTGGAGTCAAACAAGCTTGCTAGGTGGACAAAATGAGGAAAAGTTCATACCAATTAAATGATTTTGAGAGTGGTTCTGCCAAATACTCTTCACCCAGGGCAGCGAGATAAATGTTCTAATTTACGATTTCTAGCTTGCCAATCTGTAAGTTCTCAGTGGTCATCAGTAGGCTACAATTTAAAAACAAAGGTGTGTTCCTCTGGTGTGAAGCTTGCATGTCCAGCTGAGGGGATCCAACAGAGCAATTGGCTGAAACCTGTCTAAACAATGTGTCTACCAGCAGTACCTAATACTGAGCAAGAGATGCCTCTGACAGATTTAGAAACCTCTGCATTATACCACTTTTAACCTTACTACCTTATGGAATAACTGCTTAGTGTATTAAACCTGCTAGGCAAGGACTTTGCAATTCCAATCCAATATAAATGAATAAATATCTGACTGCTAAATGAATAATCTCTCATACATTAAGCCACTACGCCAAAAGAGTGATTATAATGCATGCATTTAAATTATAATGTACAAATATACAAAAGGGAAGATAGACATCCATTGAGACCAGAGAACTGATTACATGGTTAACAAGTGGAATATTTATAGGTCATTATTCATGTTAATACTAATAGTTCTTTTGTGCTGCTTTCCCCCATTTTGTCGTAGGACACAATGGAGCTAGTGGCTTCACTTTCCTTCAAAAACCCACCATCTACCTCAAGTTTATCCTTGCATCCACCATTCTCCTTTCTTCTGAATAACCTTGCCTAATATAGTTTCAGTTTAAAAAGTAAGTGTTAATCTGGGAAATGGATAAAAGAGGAAACCACTACATATAAGCATGAAAGTTCACTGTGCATTATTAAAAGTAATAATAGTACTTGGCATTTAATTCCCTTCCTGTAAGGGGATTAAAACATTTCTAATTATTAATCAGTATTAAACAGTTTATAATTACCTCTGCAAGAAGGTAATTATTAATACACCTATTTTGCAGATAATCTAAACTGCAAAATAACTATATAACTTTGCCAAAATGCCATAAAAAAAAAGGGAGACAAGAAGAACAAGAAAAAGAAAGGTTGTGTTCCCTGTCTCTTTTTCCTGTTCTAACTCATGTAGTAACACATTGTTCTTGGAAGAGAGATTCCACCTACAAGCTGCCAGGCAGTAAAAAGGATGAAGCTGTTATAAAAATCACATCAGTTTAACTCCAAATATGAAAATACGATCTTACATAGTGTATGGTTAACAAAAGCAAGAAAACAAACAAAAAGATCAAACACGTTCCCCATCATACCCTTACCTAGGTATTTCTGGCTACAATAGCTGTTATATCTATTGAAAAAGGAAACAAACCCCCCAAATTTTTAAGCTGAAGACTTGTCAGTCCAAGAAGACAATGTTTTTCTAAATGTTTTTATATGACATTATATATATCAATGATGCACAGATCTGCACCTAACTAAATTCCTCTACTGAAGCTTCCTCCTGCTAAATATCAGTTTGGAAATGTTGACTCTAACACCTTTTTGTATACATAGAGGTACTACATTAATGATTTCCACTGATGCATATTCACCTCAGGACTACCTATTTCACCTCCATTTCAGGAAACCTGTGCATGACAGGACCTCCCGTCAACTCCCCCCAAAAATATTTGAAATCTATTTTGAACTATACTTTTTTTTTTCTCTGTATTAACCAATATTTGATTCTTTAGTTCTTCACATTATTACAAAGGTTGGTTTGCCTTTATTTTGTGGGTTTATTTTATATTTTTCTTTTTGTTTTCTCTGGTGGAATAGAAAAATACACGGTCACATTCAAGAAGAAAATTAAGGTAGTGAAAACATAAAAATAAGAAGAGGGGACATGGTGTGGGGTTAAATATGCTGTATTTAGCTCCCTAAGAAGAATTGAAACTATTAGAACTTAGCAAAGCAGTCCTTCTACAGGAAGTGAACATGATCACTATCTAGTCAAACAAGAATATAATTCTTTGAAGAGCTTCAGTTAGTAATGGAGTTTAGGGGGCAAAAAAAGCACACTCACAAATGACTTCCCGGGTTATTTTATCACAAGAATGGTGTGGCAATAAATTAAAAAATATTTGCAATAAATTTTGGTCTGCCTACCAGCTGACATGACACTGATAAAACCTAAACTGAGGACACTGCCAGAGAATGATGGACAGCAGGGAAAAGCACAGGTCTTCACTTTGAGGGCGATGTGACGTTATCTCTTGAACAGACCAAAATAAACAAACATGAGTAGTAGGACAATAAACTTGATGGGCAGATAGCTGTTTCTACAAAATGCATGGGAAGCCATGAATAGAGGATTAGTCTGATACAATTTGAAATCTCATTGATTTACCAAGGTACTCTTTGGTGTTTATAGCCCTTGTTTTCACTTAAATAACAATAGTTAGAAAAAAATAATGTAGTCTTTAAATCATCTGTTTTAACATTTGTGGGTTTTTTTTAAATTATAGTTATGGATAAATAAAACTACAAAATAACTTAATCTTTCTACAACGTTTAGTATATTGCTATACCCCCAAAAAAAGAATTTTAAAAGTCATTGGTCTAAATCCATGGAGGGTACTGTTTTGTTTGGGTTTGTTTGTTGTCACATTTATTTATATAAAAAGGGCCTGCTATTGAGAACCTTGTAGAAAAGCAATACTAACGTGCTTTCCAGTAGTTATACTAATGCTAAGACAGAGTTTCCTCACTTCCCATCAGTACTTATTCACCATTTCTCAAAACAGTATGTTTGTTTACCATGTTGGCACACAGGGCTATGAAACCAAGGACAAACTGACATGATGTTTTGAGTAAATGGCATCTCGTCAGTGCTTTGTGACAATTCTCACACATATGATGCAGGTTTCCTGTTTCTGATCTAAGACAGAGGAAATTGCAAATGAACACTACCAGCTTTCAGATGGTTCATGCTTCCCTTCTTCCACTATCAAGAAAATACGAGTATCTTTCTCAAATGCATAAGTCATTATGCAGCACAGAAGTCATAACTTCATGGAAGTTAGTAAAGATGCTCAGATCTATATTAGCTGACATGGGGCTCAGATATTGAGAGTGTAAATTGGTTTCAAACCTTTACATCTGAATTTATGTGTGTTTTTTCTATATGGTGTCTCCTAGATAAGGAAACAAGGACAACCTCTGCAGCTTCAGTCTGGTACCTCCATACCACCATCATTCTTTTCATCACTGCTTGACAACACAGCAAGTAATGAGAATTTACAGTAAGAGAAGAAAGAAAACTCTCATTAATAAAATAAACCTCGTAAATATTTATAAATATGTCAAGGGGGAGTGTCAGGAGGATGGAGTCAGGCTCTTTTCAGCTACGTCCAATGACAGGGCAAGGGGCAATGGGTACAAGCTGGAATATAGGAGGTGCCACAAAAATATTAGAAAAAGCGTTTTCACCGTGAAGGTGACAGAGCACTGGAAGAGGCTACCTAGAGAAGTTGTGGAGTTTTGTTCTTTGGAGACATTCGAAACCCACCTGGACGCGTTCCTGTGAGATCTACTGTAGGTGATCCTGCTCTGGCAGGGGGGCTGGACTAGAGGGTCTTTTGAGGTCCCTGACATTCTGTGATTTTGTGTGATTCTGTGATTCTGTGAAACCTCTGTCTACAGGAATCCTGCAGTTCTATCTAGATTTGCATCCAATTATGTGATGAAAATTCACTTTTCTGCTCCTCAGCTTCTTCCTGTGTAATGTGTGGGGTGACACTAATCTCTTTCACCGGATTTTGCAAGGCTACTGGAGATTATTTGAAATAAGAGAACAAGTCTTATGAGGAGCAGCACAGAGGCCTGGAGTTGTTCATCCTGGAGAAGTGGAGTCTGAGAGAAGGTCTTATTTCTCTCTACAACTACCTGAAAGCAGGTTGGAGAGAGGTGGGGAATAGTCTGTTTAACCAAGTAACAAGCAATAGGACAAGAGGAAATTGTCTCCAGTTGCACCCAGAAAGGCTTAATTTGGTTATTAGGAAAAAATTCTTCACAGAAGAGCTGCCAAGCATTGGAAGAGGCTGCCCAAGGAGGTGGTGGAGGCACCATCCCTGGAGATATTTAAAAGACTTGTAGATGTGATACTTACGTACATGTTTTAGTGGTGCACCTAGCAGTATTACGTTTATAATTGAACTTGATGATCTTAAAGGTCTTTTATAACCGAAATTATTCTGTGATTTATGATTCTATGAAAGATCACTTTATCCCTATGCTAAGTAACTTCCACATAAGTACACATTCTTTGAAACTACAAAAATAACTCTGCATTTATTTATTGTGCTTATCAATGAGGCTGAATACCCTATCAACAAAAGAACAGTGCCTACAAACCTGAAATTTGGACAGACAGAGCCCTAAATATATGGGAAAGTGCAAGAGGACATTTTGCAGTATACCTGATGAGTAAGGTTAGTGCTATCTTCAAAAATGAAAGAGAAGTAATATGATTTTTTTTAGTGGAGTCTCTCTTATCTCATTAGGAATATCTTATCCAATTAACACATTAGCAACATTCCTGCATATTGCATTAGCATTCGTATCATATCATAATATATAGTTGCTAATACAATGTTACAGTTGTATCATATTAGTGACTTTCATATCAGATTACTGAGAGAGGATACTAATAAGACATTCCGATTCAATTAGTAAGGTAACAGAATTCCCTTCTTTCCAAGTCACTTCCAGCTATGCTCCTAAATATAAGCTGATGATATGCATCAACGGAGTAATCCTTTTACCAGCTCAAAAGGACATCACCCTTTAAAAATCCTGTCTGTAGGAAGAAAGAATTGGAAATTGAGCCTAATACTCCTGTACTGCTAAACTCTGTGATCTTTCTGTTTCCAGGGGTGTTGAAGTGCTCTCTCATTAGGTACAGGCTTACTGCCTTAGCTGACAGATAGTGCTGTTTTCTGTGTTGAATATTGTGAAGGGCAAATCAGCATTTTTCAGGATCAAGCTTTCAGGTGGTGTGTTACAACTAGCATAAGAAAACAGATTTATTTATTTCAGATTTCTTTCCCACTTGAGGGAAGGGGGACATCGGGAAATATTTTTCTCCATCTTTACTCATAAATTGGCAGTTACAATATATGATCCCAGCTCTGTGATACATGAAGAGTTATGTGCCTGCACACCATTTTTCCTCTTCTTTCCATGGCAATCACAACTACATGAGCTTCTGCTGTACTCACCTAGAAATCACAGTTACAGCTGTTGGCCTCCCTTCAGAGGATGGATGCGCTCTTATCCACAGCCTGGGGTTAGGATGATGTGTTGAAATAAAAGTATTGCCCAAACATACTCAAAAAGAATCCTATAAACCAAATTCAACTTTCATGTCATCTGTGAGGTAGATTATGATTTACAGCATCTTTCTGTCTCAAAGCAATAATGAAATATACGAATGAAAATTTAGCTATCTTTATTTCAGTGTAAATATGTTGTCCATCCTGATTATTAACCTCCTTAAGTGAATTACATAGCATACACCAGTGAATTGAGTAATATTTCTACCTAGATCTTCCCAAATTAAGGTGATACTCATTAAAAGAGTCTTAGACCTGTTCCTGATGCAATATGGCTTCATCATTGCTGTAGTGATAAACTTCTGCCAAAGACATTGAAAGTCACGAGTGGAAATTATCTGAGTTTTATCTGCTGTGAACCAGATTCTCTGCATAACACAGTCAGGAGCAAAACGTACATTGGATTTGATTATATAAGGCTAATGCATTTGGACTCTAGGTTTATTAATACTGGAGGTATTAAATATTAGTTAATATAGACTTGAAAATTTCAACTTAATATAAAGTTACTATGATTCTTATCAATTATGCAGATGCTTCTACTATTGCTCCTGTTTCTACATCCAACTTCACTGTACCTGTAGTTCTTCAGACTCTCTATTTCACAATGGACAATTGGTCAATTTAATCACTTTTATGCAAAAAAACACATCTTCCAGGTCCATCTTCTTTCAGCTGAGATCTCTAATCACAGTGCTGCAATCATGTCTTTTTTTGCATCATTCCTTTTCGTGAACACTGTATTTTCTTTTGCAGAAATAATGTATCATAATTCAGTTATGTATTGCTTAAGTCAACTCCTTAGAGTGTGTTACTGTTTGGGTTAAATTGTCTCAATTGAAGGATACTCAGTAGTTTTGGTTTTCTTTTACTAATTTCTGCTCTCCCCCCCAAAAAAAAAATGGATGTTCAGTCACTAAAGATATAGCATGGATATTCCCCTCAAAAAAAATGTTTAATTTGCTTGTACTCATCTGATTGTCCCATATTTGCCCTCAGACAATACATTTCAATACGCTGTATTTTCTTCAGCATTAGGGGAGGACAGAGAGACACACAGGTCAAGTCATGGGTGTCAGTTTAGTTGCCCAGTCTATCCAAAGATATCAGTGTTGACCTGGAACATACCCACATGTTACCTAAGCCAAAATGTAACACCACGTATAGAAAAAAACATAAGGGTCTGTCAAATAATCCTATATGACTATAGTAATATAGTAGTCATTATAAAGGCACTTAAGTCAAACCTCTTCAGTTTTTCAGCTAAAAATCCTTCTGGAATGTGCACTGCATAGGTCTCCAGTGGATGCTTAGACATCGATTTCCTCATCACTTATATAAAACATATCTATATATCCATTTCCTTTCTGTAAATGTTATCAATTAGAAATAGATATCCTATTTTTAAAAAAATAACAGAAATTGTGATAATGTCCACCAATGATTGTAGTACACCTGAAAAATATTGTAGCAGATAACAAAGCAACTGTATCATCAAAGTTTTAACCTAAAAAAATCTAAAAGTGATGTGACTTTACTGAGCACTGGAGCACTTGGATATTAAACCTAACTACTCACATAGGTTGCTTAATGAAAAATGGCAAAATAACATATGTCAAAATCTGATGCTGGGATGGGAACTAAAGTGTGACAGATACTCCCTGTGATCCCCCCACCACCCTACCGCGGGAGAACAACAGGAATTGCCAATGGCAATCCTACCAGCATAGAAAGCACTAAAGGTCCCAGGGCCCTTCCTGGAGGTCCATTTATACTGAGCACATTGGAAGGAATATCACCTGACCCATTCTCTCCTCTCCATAGGCACAGTTACCCCTCTTGCCCCATTGTGATTGCCAGTTGTGGTCCAGATATCTCTAGAAAACTGTTTTCTGGGTGCTCTTAAACCAGGACATAAATAAATCACAGAATCACAGAATGTTAGACGTCAGAAGGGACCTCAAAGACCATCTAGTCCAACCCCCCTGCCAGAGCAGGATCACCTACAGCAGAGCACACAGGAACGCGTCCAGACGGGTTTTGAATGTCTCAAGAGAAGGAGATTCCACAACCTCCCTGGGCAGCCTGTTCCAGTGCTCTGTCACCCTCACAATGAAAAAGCAACCTCCTATGTTCCAGCTTGTGCACATTGCCCCTTGCCCTGTCATTGGACATCACTGAAAAGAGCCTGGCTCCATCCTCCTGACACTCACCCTTTACATAACTATAAACATTAATGAGGTCATCCCTCAACCTCCTCTTCTCCAAGCTAAAGAGACCCAGCTCCTTCAGCCTTTCCTCATCTCATAAGGGAGATGCTCCACTCCCTTCATCGTCTCTGTGGCTCTGTGCTGGACTCTCTCAAGCAGCTCCCTGTCTCTCCTGAGCTGAGGGGCCCGGAACTGGACACAATATTCCAGATGTGGCCTCACCAGGGCAGAGCAGAGGGGCAGGAGGACCTCTTTTGACATACTTGCTACTTCCCTTCTAATATACCCCAGGATGCCATTGGCCTTCTTGGCCACGAGGGCACATTGCTGGCTCATTGTCATCCTGCTGTCCACTAGAACTCCGGGTCCCTTTCCCCTGTGCTGCTTTCCAGGAGGTCATTCCCCAGCTGTAATTAAGTTACATCAAACAAGAACTGATGAATTATTAATTTTATTTTATTGAGGATGATTTTTCACAATTTTTTTTTCTGTCCTCACGCTGAAAACAGAATCTGCTATTAAACGTGGGCTTCAGTTGGAAGTGAAATGAAAAATAAAGGGCAAATTGTTTTCTCAGGGGAACTTAAAATAAGCTGCATAATTTTTTCATAATTTTTTTTTTCAAAATCAAAAGAATAGTAGTTGGTTGATTTTTATTTTTCCTTCAGCTAATCTTTTCCTGTTCTGTTTTTAAGGAATGGTTTTCCAAATGTTCCAAACCTCACATGGTAGACACAGTATTTTTTTTTCCTTTTGAGGAATATTCCAAACATCGTATTTTGCTTGTTTGATTGGTTACATCTCTTAGCAGCTAATAATGGAATTGATGTAATATTTTCAGTGCAGAATGTGCAGTACTTAATGCAAATGGAGTCTGTTTTGTAATGGAATTAACAATTTACTCATTACAAAGTCCTCTATGGAATTATAGCCACCAATGTATAGCTAAAATTAAGACAGTTATCTAACTTGTCTATCACATTTTATACTATAAGGAAATTATCCTACACCTTCCAATAAGCCTTTTGAGGGAAATTTAGCTTTAGAAAAATATTATTACTAGGGATATGCAAATAATGAATATTCCTTCAGAGAGAAAGCAATCTCTGTGATTATTTTGTGATGTCTTATGACAAACAGCCATGAGTTCTTGTTTTGCTGGCATTAACACTTATAAAACTGAGAATTAATAGTGTAGCGTATATTTACTGAACTATCACATTGTCCTGGTTTGATAGCACCATTACAAAAATTTTTGGGGACCACAAATGGCAATCACAATGGGGGAAGAGGATGAGTCAGGTGATACAAATGGACCAATCATAGTATTCCTTCCCATGGCACTCAGTAAAAAAGGGCTTCCAGGAAGGGCCCTGGGGCCTTTAGTGCCTTCTGTGTTGGTAGGATTGCCATTGACTGTCAACTCTCCTTGTGCTGCTGGTGTTCCTGTTTGCATGGTGCAGAGGAACACTGTTCATTGGAACAGGTTCTCTTTCCTCTGCCTCCCCAAGGTGAGAACAGCACACCTCCTTTTCTGTTCTTTTTTGGACTGTCATTGGGACTCTGGGCTGGAGTGCTCTTGTCTGCTCTCAAGTCTAGTCTGGGACTGTTTTTCCACTTGGATCCTAATTGTCATCTGGAAGACACAGTTTCCATATTAACGTATTCTCTTGTACCTTTGAATATATTCATAAACTTCTATAAGAAGATGTATATAGTTTAACATCTTCATTTTTGTTTTTAGTATTATTTTTATTTTCTTTTAAAGTGGTTCAAGTTTTTTTCAACCTCAAGCTCTTTCTACCTGGTTCTTCTGTTATGATGGTAGGGGGATCGCACAGAGCATCTATCAGAGTTTAGTGGTCAGCCCAGCCTTAAACTTGTATGCTTCGACTTAGACGTCTACAAATCCCAGGCCAGGATTAAGGTGAATCACACCAAAGACCATAACATAAGTTTTATTTATTAATCAGCAAAGGATTAACAACGTTGTGTTTCAGTTGTCCACTTAGTGCAATCAACACGCCTCACAACAAAGAGCCACTACCGAGCAAAAGAACCAGCCTTGCCATAGATAGCCTCCTGTAGGTCTAGAAAGAGAGAGAAAGAAAGTAATAGGAAAAGGAATGATCATCAGCCTTCTATCCTAGAACGATCATGGCATGTGGAGCCTTCTTCTTGTAGACGGTGAAAAGTGCACAACCACCCAGAGGTTTTTGCCTTTTATCCTGTCCGGTTCCTGCCACATTGTGTCATGTACCCCTTGTGGAAAATTATTGGGAACGGGTCTGGGGGATAGTGGGGGCTTCTGATGGGGGGTTGCCCTTCCCTCTCTCAGCTTCTTGCAGTCACAGCTCCAAGCCCTACCTGGCCCCACACCTTGTGCATGGATCCGAGTCACTGCTGCACCCACACGAAAGGCACCAAGAGGCGATTGGAGCCCATTTAGGTTCCAGGCTGTTTGAGACATTCCTTTAGCAGTCCCTCACATCCTGTGCGATCAATATACAAGACACCAACAATTCTTACTTTAAACAAACATGAAACTATGAAAATACTTGAAAAAAGGAAGGGGCCAGTAGGAAATCTGTTGTTAGTATCATAACATCTTACTGGAATTTTAAAAACCTCTTATTCCTCTGTCAGAATCATTAAAAAACCTCCTATTAAACTTCAGTCTATTTTCTTTCAAAATCACTCTCTTAAATACCATCTTTAGATATTTTGTTCCCAGAAACAATGAAGCTTTTGTAAATGTGTTGTAAAAACTACTAGCAGACAGAACTTGCCCTGGACGGTATGAAAACAGTATCTGGCTCAGAAAGCTGGTCTTCCCGAGGTCACCTCTGTCTTCTTTTTGTACATTATCTGTCCCTTATAGTATTTTCTTCCTTCGCTCTGCCCTTTGGTAGTGAATGTTCACATCTGTACTGCTTTTCAGACCTATGGCCAAAAAATGTTTGCTCCTGTGTTAGGAACTATTTTGTGTCTAAAGATCAGACCTAAGAACCATCACCAAGGAGAACTATTGGTTTAGTGAAGACACTAAGCGTGAAGCAGGGACAATGGAAGAGCAAAATGGATGGAGAAAAGCAAACTGATAAAGTTGGTACAAGAATTCCTAAAACTTATTTCTTGAGAATGTTACAGGTTGATTTAATACTGTGTTTCATGGTGTTCTCATGACTACTCATCTTCTTGTTTTCTGAGGCAGCATTTGTTTTGTCAACAAAATCCTTGATGCTTTGCCTTTTGAGCTCTGAATGTAAGAGGTTTGGCAGTTGTTGTGACTTCATGTTATGCCTGATTATAATTCTCCAAAGAAATGCAGTAAATAATACATTCTTAACGTAAGAAACTTAATTTCATTTATTTATTTATTTATAAGTATAGAGTCCTATTATTACTATTGCTTTACTTTGAGGTTGTCTATTGGTTTTGAAGTAGTTTTTCCATGGTGTTGAAATTATTCAGGATAAAAAAATTCTAAAGCATCTAAGTTATATAAATATGTATGGAGAATACAAGCTGTTTGTATGCACAATAGGATGGTAATAAAAGCAATCTGTAAGCTTCTTCCAATAGTGATCTCTTATAACCACCCACTGTTTAGTCATTTTGTAATAATGTGATGGATGAAAATGTTTCAAGTGAAATACCACATATATCTGCCCCAATTGTATGTGCAGAGAGCAAAATAATGCTGGAAATATATAGATAATAAAGTGTTCATTCAATATCTCTAACTACTGATATCCTGAAAAAGCAGATTCTATAAGCTAGTATGAGGTTGATGTATCTCACAGCTGGTGATAGTTTTGTTTAATTTAGACTAGAGATCTAGACCAAAGTAATCCTTTTCCTAGTTACAAGAACAGGGATTTTCTGGTACATTCTCTACTGTTAAATCCTGAGCAGGATTCTTTTGCCTTGGCTATTGACGTGGAGATGTGGTGTAAGGAGCATCTGACAGTCATATCAGACTATCTTCATGTAATCACTTCTCCCAAGAGATATAAAAGGGTAATGCAGAGTGATATTAAAAACTACCATTTTGATTTGGTCATGTGTTCAGCCCACCTTGCATTCACTTGGAAAGAGATATAAATGGCCTCAAGGTCTCCAGCTGTGTGCTGTTAACTTAAGCATTCAACCTGACACAGTACTTTAAGCACTACAGAAAGAAATATTATTAATGTATCGATGTATGTGTCTGGAAGGAGATAGGTCTTTAGATTTCCAAATTCTGAATTGGGCCTAACGACTGGTATCAAAATTTGTCATTTGTACTCATACTAATTGAAGAAGGCAAAGATATTGAAGAGGATTTACAGAATGATGTACCCAATGAGCTTTGTAAAACTTAAAAGTCTAAAATGGAATTACTTCTTCACTCTGGTGTAACTTTTGTGGTGTGAGAATACCAGAATGACATCAGAGTAAATCAGATGTTTGTAAGAAACAAAAGAGTTCCTGTACGGTCATTTCTAACAACAGAAAACTCAACATGCTTTTACACATTAATAGTAACTTTAAACAAGTAAATGGAAAAATAAATATGTCTTGAAACTAAAAAAAAAAAAAAGGAAAAGAAAAGAAAAGAAAAGAAAAGAAAAGAAAAGAAAAGAAAAGAAAAGAAAAGAAAAGAAAAGAAAAGAAAAGAAAAGAAAAGAAAAGAAAAGAAAAGAAAAGAAAAGAAAAGAAAAGAAAAGAAAAGAAAAGAAAAGAAAAAAGAGAGCAAAACCTCAAATACTCAAGAAAGCTCTGATAATCAAAACTGCAGAAGACTTAAAAAAAAAGTAGCCAAATTCATTTTTACATTCAAAGACTCTGGAGAGGATGCAATCAGTGCTACATCTTCATGGGCAGCCACTGTAACCTGTTAGAATGACCTATGGCTCAGCTTATACACCTTAGTATCAGAAAATGCCTACACTTTCTTCAAGTATATTGGCCCATGGGAAGTAAAAACTTTTAGACAGAGTTTAAAGGTATAAAACAAACACTGTTTTAAGTTCTACATACACAACCATGGCTAAAATGTAATTAGTAAAAAATGCTAGGCAAGAGCGTTGTGTGACCAGAACTATTCAATCAGAAAGTGCTGATTGAACATATATAATCACAATCAAAGCCTTTATTTAAATAGGGGTTACAGTCCTAATAAAACACAAAGGGAAGTAGGGGCAGAGGGCTTCTAGACAGGTAATGAAAGAAAAAATTAAACTCATCCAATTACATCTGGGGAAAAATCCATTACCTATAACAGTGAGAGGACAGCCCCAGGAAAATTCAGATGCAAAACTAATAATGAAGGCGCAGTGTCCTTTCAACAGATTCTAAATGAGCTCTAATTTTCTTACATCCACCATTCCCAAACTATATAAATTTCAACTAAGCAGAAAAAAAGTGACATGCTAGCACAATTGTTATTCCAAACAGGCACAGCTGCTTGCTCACCTTAATTAGACCTAATCCCAAAAGGGAACCAATCTTTCCCTATTTTCTTCGATGAGCTCACCTGATTTACCTCAACTTTTCTTTTCTAATATGTTTTGCCCTAGCCTTTCAGCTATTGTCATTTCAGAAATTCTAATGGGAACTGAAGAGCTGTAGCTCCCTTGTGCCAAACTGTTTTATCCCTTTATTTTTTTAAAGCAAGTTTTTCCCAAATGTCAAAATCTTGCTGAGGTGAAGAGACATTTGAAAACGTGATGGGATAAGGGGGGAGAAGCTGAGAACAGAGAGGGGGGGAAGAGGTGAATGTGGTGTGTATGATTTTTTAAATCTTATTTTCTAAGATTTTGGGTTAAATCAGGAGTTTGCCTCCCACAAAACTTCTAGGAAAAGGTGAACTGCAAAAAAGACCAAGGCTATCAGTCTCTAACACCTGAGTGCTTTGGTAATGTACAATTTCTCAGTGTCTGTGTCAGTGACAGTTATGGGAAGAGAATTTCAGTGCCCACAGAGGTAAGTATAACTTAGGGATTTGCTTATCTCTTGTTTCTTGTGGACCTCCACAATAAGTTACTTAATTATAACCAAAGAATAAAACTGTCTCATTGTCACTCTAGATGATAAAGAGCATCCAGAGGAACAGAAGAAGATCCTGAACCTTTTCTTTCATCTTCTGAATGTTCAGTTTCGGAGCTTCATCTGTCCCTAAATTTTTTCACTAAAGGTGATAATGATGACACATTCGTTTTTCACAAGAGGTAACAGAGTTTATACTGTAGACACATTCAAAAGGAATTGCACTATGAAGACTTTTCAGAACCAGAAGCACAATTTAGAGAAAACAAGTTTCCTTGTAACGCAAATCAGTCTGTTATGATTATCATCAGGACAGTTTTCAACTAATTGTGTTCTGCTGTTTCAAAGGAAAGCTGCAGAAGTGGCTATAAACCCGCTTGTAAATACAGTCTCTTCTCTTGCTATCAAAATACACTCTTGAAATGTATTTTAAAAACCATCTGCACATTTCATTACTGCTCACATTTCCACCCCTCTCCATGTCTAAACTTAAATTTGCTCTGCCTAATTTTGGGCGTGTGAGGTGCTCTTATGCAATTGATGAGGTTAGTCACAAATAAGACGTTAATGGACCTAAAAGTGTTTACAGGTGCCTGGTCCATGTACACACACAGTGTCACCTTTGCCAAGATACCACTTTAGTGTTCCTGAACTCCCGTTGACTCATACCTGTCTGATTTCAGAACAACTGCTTTGGCTTCAAACAATTATTGCAGGTGAGAGACGAGAAAAATAATAGCATCTAAATAATCTCTCCTTCACCTTTGAATTTATATATAAGCAAACAAGTATACCTACTCATTCAATATATCTTCTAAAATATACTTTACCTGTTCAATGTACCAGTTCATTATAAACAAAAATATGTTAAAGTTTCCTTTTAAAATATTGTTTGGCTTCTGC
Source organism: Trogon surrucura (assembly GCA_020746105.1). NCBI lineage: Eukaryota > Metazoa > Chordata > Aves > Trogoniformes > Trogonidae > Trogon > Trogon surrucura. The sequence goes on along the minus strand of CM036658.1, from coordinate 80,997,150 downwards.
ACAAATAGTTCAGACTAATGAACAATGCTCAAAACTTTTTGAATTGCAAAAATGTATTCGTATTTAGGGGCTGTTACATTCCAAGTACTATCTAGATACGCATTTCTTTCTGAGGAATTAAGTAGAAAAGGGAAATTAGTAAGTGAAGAGTTAAAGAGGGGGAAAAGAAGGGAAGGACATGTTTATTTTCATGTAATAAAAAATCTAATACATAGGAAACAGTATAAATGTAAACAGTTTTATTATTACAGAAAATAAACCTGTTTGTGACTACTATATTCTGCGATTATACTAGTATTTGTGCAAAATCCATCCTTTAGCACTGAAACAATTCCCATGATCAATTTCCAGACAGAATTCTTCAAAAACTCTAAAGGAAGAAAATTATCTACTATTATGTCTCTAGAGAGGATCTTCAGGGCTCAATGTAAAGGCAAAAGTTTGATGTATTACTTTCCTTCTCTTATGGCATATCTGAAACTTCGAATCTGTATCTTATCTTCCAAAATTTTGGGTTTCAGAATTTTCAAAAAACTATATCAGAAAAGCAAAACATTCAAAAGGGAAAAAAAAAAAAAAAAAGAGGTCTTTTTTTTCCCCCCCTTTTTTATTCTATTTTTTTTCTCATGAGATATCAGATATCTGACCTGTTACATCTCTTCCTGACTGTTCCCAAGGGGACATTAAGACCACAGTCTCTGTCAGGAAGTGACAAAAGGAAAGATACCAGAAGAGTCAACAAAAGCAACAAGAGTTCACTTGTGCATATCAACTTTAGTGAAGTACTGACTCTGCAAATGGCAAATTTGTTTCTGAATATTCATTTCCATAAACTTAACATTGCCTTTTTTGATGGTCCAGGAACTTAGATTCACTCCTGTGGTGTGGCCTTGTTCTTTCACTTCTTTAAATCCTCTTGTCAGTGCAGAAGCAGACCTCAAGAACTCTCTTCTCTGCATGACAGGAGGTGAAGTCCAGCCTTTAAAGAATATTTGAGGAGTAAAGTTGCATAAATAGCCACTGACTTTTAAGGGAAAAAATCTATCTTGATAATAAAAGGCTGCGATAAGAGGTCATGCTATACAGTCTAATTACTCATACAAGGAGGATATCATCATTAGAGTAATTAATTATTCATTAATGGTGTAGAAAATTGAAAACAAGAGTCAGGATTAGAAAGTGTGATCCACAAGTGGAGCCACAAACAATGATTCCAAGGTATCAGTTCTAGAACTGAAACCACTACTTTGGCTTGTCAAGGTGCCTTGAGCTGGTGTTGTGACCACTTAACCAGGTGCTCAGCTGTGCAGTCTCAAATTACAGAGCCATAGAATCACAGAATGGTTAAGGTTGGAAGGGATCTTGAAGATCATCTAGTTCCAACCCCCCTGCTGTGGGCAGGGACACCTCTCTCTCACTAGCCCAGGTTGCTCAAAATACCATCCCATGTGACTTTGAACACCTCTAGGGAGGCATCCACAACCTCCTTGACCGACATGTTCCAGTGCTTCACTAACCTCTTGGTGAAGAATTTCTTCCTAATATCTAAACTAAATCTACCCTCTTCCAGTTTCAGGCCACTGCACCTTGTCCTATCACCACAACCCCTGGTAAAAAGCCCTTCTCTGACTTTACTGTAGGCCCCCTTCAAGTGTCTCTGCTCTACTTTGCACTGCATTGTGGACATACCTGCTGAACTCCCTTCTTCCCTGTTGTCCCAGAGCCATTCATTGGCACATATTTTCCCAGGCAGAAAATGTTTCTTTTTTTCCTTTTTATTGTGTGTGTGTGTGTGTGTGTGTGTGTGTGTTAGAAGGACTTTGCACAAAACTAAGTTGTCCATCTCACCTGTACAGGTGATTCTGGCAGACCAGCAAGTATATTTAGGTTTTGTAAATCTACTTTTCACTTAGATGAGGTTTCTGTGAGACAGAGAGGTAGAGTCAGGCACCTCCTGAGAATGAAATTAAATGCCAAAGAGAGAGACTCAATACGAATTTCTGCTATCAGTGTTAGGACACTTAGTTGGAAGAAGGGTAAACTTGAGCTCAGGCAATATATGACTTCTATATGAAATAATCTTTACAAGAGGAAAAAGAAGCCAAGAAAGTGCCATACTCACTGAGCAAAGAATTGTAGTTTGAGGTTTTGGAGCTTTTGTGACTCCCTCTTTTTCTTTTTTGTTGGTCTAACAAATTTTAATTCTTTTTCGTTCAGAAGAATAAGAAACATGTTCTCCCCTTACTAAATTGCTGTCACCATAGTGATTGAAGTGCTTTATTTAGGAGTGAGACATGTGGACTTGGATACACTCCAAGGGAATGAACTGAACACAGGTCTCCTGCATGCTATTAAAAATAAATAAATCTCCATCTTCTCTGGCCAGGGTCTGTCCTGACTAACTTTTGGAAGAGACATTCTGAGAAGGCTTACTAAGTGAAAAGCACACTGATGTCCACTGCCCCCACTCCCCACAGGCAATCATGCATCTCCATTCATGCGCCTCGTGGTCTGTCATAAACTGGGAGAAAAAAAAGCCATAGTGATGAGAATGCAATGATGTCTGTTTAGGTTTTAACTGAAATGGATGCCGTCTGTTTGGGGCCTCAGTGCAGTGTTCCTGGAGATGACAATGACTGACTGAATAAAGCACGTATTGACTTAACACAGCAATTTCTTGTCTAACAGAAAAAAAAAAAAACAAACAACAATAGGACACCTTCTTCATATAGGAGAGTATTTAAGCACAAGCTTCATTTTAATTTAATTTTAAGCATGTTTAATATGTTCCTGAATAAGGACCACTTAGGTAATTGTGTGGCATAATTGCAACAGCCTACTTTGAAAGCTCCGTGTAGCACCACAGAAATGTAATTCCCAGTGTCTTTTTAAGAAGGTGATCTATAATTTAATGTTAGTATAATTGTCATTTGATGCAACAGTTGCTAAGATTATAGCACGTCTACTGAACACTGTTTAAAAAAAAAAAAATACATAAAATAGCACAGTTTAAATTTAACTTAAACTACCACTCTCCTCCTCTATACATCAAATGCGTGATATTTAGCACCAATGAACCAGATAACACTTTTTTTAGATGACTCACTCACTTCATGTCGGAGTCACATTTCTGTGCGAAGAATAAATGTGTTACCCTTGGGAGAAAAAAAATCTGGAGGAATGGTGTATTTGGTTTGGCTGAGATGGAGTTAATTTTCCCCATAGCATCTCTCATAGTGCTGTGTTTTTGTAGTGGCAGCTAGAAAGGTGTTGGTAACACTCCAGTGTTTTGGCTACTGCTGAGCAGTGCTCACACAGCACCAAAGCTGTGGTTTCTCAACGTTCCCCCAATAGTAGGCTGGAAGTGAGTAAAATCTTGGTAGGGGACACAGCCAGGCCAGCTTACAAAAACTGACCAAAGGGGTATTTCCATATGATATGACATCAGCTCAGATATAAAAGTGTGAAGAAAGAAGGAAGTGAGAGGGCATTTACTGATTGTCTTTGTCCTCTCCTGAAGTAGACAGTATTTCTTTTGTTTGCCTTTGCTTCCACGAGGCCTTCACTGTTGCTTTATTAAGCTGTTCTCATCTTGACCTGTGAGACTCTTGTTATATTTCCCTCTCCATTGTCCATCTAAGAAGGGGAACTGATGGAGCAGTCTTGGTGGGCACCTGGCATCCAGCCAGGATTGACCCGTCACAGTTCTGTAAAATTCAAATACCTTGTGACAAAGACATGGGTTATTGTTATTATTCTTACTATTTAAGAAAATAGCCTCTAGCCAGCTTAACAAACCATCTTGCAGCTTGCATTACTTATAATATCTTGCACTGCAGAGTTTCTTTTTGTTTCTAAAATATGTATGTTTCAAGGGCTTATAATTAACCTTATTCCATCATTTATATTTTTATGCATTCATGTGCAACTGAAATAAAAAAAACCCCACATATTGATGTAACTAATTAAATAAAAGTAAAATCACATAAAGTTTCATTATAACTGTAATTGATTTGTCAACTGAGTAATATAGCTGGATATATTACTCTGTTGACAAATTAAGTTAAAATGATAATGACACTTAGCCTGATCTTTATTTTTTATTGCATTCCTTCCAGATAATTTCTCATTTCTTACAAAAGAAGAATTCAACTTTTCTTTTTTGGTACCTCATAAGTCTGAGAATTAAAATTAATATATTAAAGTCCTTCACAATTTCTGTTTCTTTTAATTGAAGTAGAATAATTTACAGTAGTTAATTGGCTTTTGCTGAAGTTAATTTGATAGTGGTGATAGAATGCAGCCAAATACATCTACTGTCCGTAGGTGGAATAACATTTAGATAAGTAGGTAATTAAAGAACCTAGAATCTAGAGACCTTCACACTCCCCTTCGTCAACAAGGAACTTGTCTTTTGGAATGAATGTCCCCTGGATTTGCACTAATTCTGTATAATACAGTATATTTTCCTTCAAAAAGAAAGGTGCAGGTTTAGGAAGGCAAAAATTGCTGCCCAAGGAGACCTATGACCTGTGACGACAAGTATTGAGTGAAGAGTGAGCAAGTGGTAAAAGAGGAAGAGTTATTCAGTGTTTCTCATAATGCAGGAGCTTAAGGGCAAAGAAAGAAATGGTAATGTTCAAAAACTGAAAGCATACCATGGTGGGTTGTTGAACTCAGTTGTCTGTGTGGTGCCAACCAAGCCATTTTCTCACTCCTGCTCCTCAGCAGAACCGGGGAAGAAAAACAGATTAAAAACTCCTAAAGTGAGATAAAAGTAGTTTAATAAAAGAAAGCAAAGGCCACATGTGGAAACAAAGGAAGAAAAAGAAAGAAAATATTCATTTTTTACTTCCCATCAGCAGGTCATGTCCAACCATTTTCTTGGGAAGTAGGACGTCAGTATGTGGTTGCTTTGTAAAACAAACACCTTCATAACTATTTCCTCTTCTGTTTCCCCCTGCCCACCTTCCTCCTTTCACTTAGGTTTTATTGGCACCCACATCATCATACATTAGGAAATATCCCTTTGCCTAGCTGGGATCAGCTTTGCTCACTCCTAGCCTGCTGGCCTTTGGAGGGACAGGGGTTGGAAAGACAGTCATGATGTTGTGAGGACGTAAATGTAAATGTTGTGATGCAAACAGTGCTATAGGCTTCAGCTATTTTGCTTTGTTCAGTTGTAGTTCATTGCAATCAAAATTAAAGATTAATCATAGAATTCTATTTTATAGTTCCTGAAGAGAAATATTTCTTGTCTTTCTTTTCCATTTTATTTAAGGAGAAATATTTCTAAACCTATATAACATTTTAAAAGTATTTTTTTTTCCAAAAATGAAGGAATTTTAAAAATGTTAAAACAAGATATTTTGATTTGAAAGTGTAGGATTTTTTTTCTTTTTCTCTGTGTAAACTAAAAACATTTTAAAAAAAGAGTTCAAGTTCTCCAAATACCTTTAGTTGGCAACTACATGAAAAAGAACAGTGGGTGAAAAATGCTATGTAGGTCCCAAAGATACCAAAGTCCAAGGTCATATATCTCCTGATGTTTCAAAATCCGTGAAACAGAAGCTGTAAGCAAACTTCATTCTGCTGAAGTCAAGAAGTGTACTTTAGTGTTGAGAAATGTGTAGAATACAATGCAGTTGTACACTGCTGTTGTTCCCAGCTCACAGACAGCACAGGCGTGTTACAGCCCCCAGCTATTTAGTGTTGGCTCCAAAGCGCAGAACAGCTATGTGTTTAATTCTGGAGACCATCTCAACTGAAGCACCAGCATGCTGGCCATGATGGTAACCATTACACTTAAAACCACAAATAAGTCGTTCTGTAGCAGTGCAATATTTCTCTGTTAAAATGTCTTCTAATCTAAAACAGGTACAGTTTATTGAATGCTCAAATCCTTAAAATCAGGACAGGGAGATAACATCGTATTGCTTATTGGTTTGCGATCCACCCAGTGTTGATTACTAGAACAGCAGGCACACCATCTATTGAAATTGAACTCAAGTCCTTCAAAACTAAAAACATGCATTTCTATTGCTTCAGCTAAAATGCCACTGTCAGCAGATGAAGGTCAGTGGCCATGTCATGCCCTTTTGCAAGCATTCCAAAAACTAGATAAATTTTTAGCCGATGTTTTTAAACCCTTATGAGACAAGGAAATTCAGAAGATTGTGCTACACTGTTTTGTTTTTTTTTTTCCTTGCAGGTCATGTTATCTGCGTATGATTTCCAAGACACCTGGCTTCTCCAGGGACCTCCACATGTCAGTGTCACTTCCTGGTTCAGCTAGTCACAGGTAGCTCCCTCTCGCAAGGACTAGACTAACATAGTCTTGTCTGTCTGAGAGTAAGTGTAGAATCACATCAGGTATTCTTGCCAAACCGTTGCCAACTAACAGTTCCCAAGAACCTGTACCTGGAGACTGCATGATACGACTGCCTTCTTTTTCATTTAACCAGTTATTTGTACACCACATCATGGATTCTCCTGTTAGATATAATTCTTATTCTGTATACCAACCCATTTTTTACTTTTGAATAAATTAATTACTGTGTTCATATATTAAAGAGGACTCAATTCCTGTTTGCTACATATATGACATTTTCAGATCAAGATGCATATTTTTAAGTACTGTATTTATATGCTTCCAGGACTATGCTGTGTTCAACGTACAATATTATATGGGACATTCATATTCTTTATTCCTTTACCAGACTGAAAACATTCTGTTCATTCATCTACTATCTAGTTGAGTATCAGTCATATTAATCATTACATTACTTCCAAGGCACAGAAACCATGAGGATTTGATTTCTCAGGTTTGCGTAACACTGCTTTAACACATACGTAGCACTAAAATCGACTTGCAGTGATGTGTCTCCTCTTGCCACACATGAGACACAGAAAATGCATTTGGCTCAACAATAAATGGCTATGACTTATTCTTTTTCCAAGGGATGTTAAAAGGAGCAGAATATGAGTCAGCTTTTCAACATGGTAGTACATGTATTTCACTTTTTTTTTTTAGTGCAAACCATCAACTTGACCAAGTGCTTTCTGTCCTAATTATTTGACACTAAAACTGAGGTAAGGTGTAGCTAAAACACTGTTACATTTACCGTAGATATTGTGGGTCAGACTCTCACATGAACCACATTAGTGATGAAAACAAATACAATTTAATTACCTGCAATCAATAGAACAAATTCTATACTCTGAATGCAAGCTGTGAAAAATAGCGAATTAAAGCTCTGTCACAGCCTGCAAGCATGAGAGCACAAAGTTTCCATAAGTAAAATATGATTGCAAAGAAAACAAAGTAACTGCAAAAAACAACCAGATCAGCTCTTCCTTTAGGAGCAATTTTTTCTAAATTACCTAAGTAACACAACCTTATACATCCCATTTTCATAAATCATGTAAGCATTTAGGATCCCTGTGGGATCTGGACTCCGAAGTACCTATGTGATTTATATGTGTATACAGAAGTCACTTAGGTGCTTTGGAGAATGATACTTCTAGATTTTGCTCATTTCCAACTTAAAAAGTAGAGGAAGGGTTTCACATTATTGTGTTTTTTTTTTGGTGCCCAAATAACACTGAGATTTTCTGCTATGGGTGTCCTTTGATAAGTCATCTTGTCATTTGGTTGAGAAAAAATTTAAGCCTGAAAGACCACCTAACATCTTTTGGAAAAAAAAAAAAAAAAAAGAAAAGAAAAAACAAACGCAAAAACATAGATCATCTCGTGCAGACCTGTCACAATGATTCTTATATACAATCAATTCACAATGAGGTTAGACTTTGTACTGTTCTTTGTTTCATTGATTTGTTTGGGGTTTGTATGTTTGTTTGTTTGTTTGTCTGCCCTTCAGCATATATGTATTCATAATTTTTATTTTTATTTTAAATCTTTGAAGTAATTTCATGTACCATATTTTAATTGTTTATATGAAATCAAAGAAAGAGGGACTACAAACTGAGAAGTGGCATTAAGAAAGATTCTTCTGTGATTTCTTGTTTTTAAATGGAACTAATAGCTTATCTTTACCTTTCAGAAAATTTAGGATAAAAGCTGTGGCATAAGGAAAAAAAAAAACTGTTCCAGCAATAGATCATCTAAGTGCCGTGACATTGGCCTTTTTTATAAAAAACCCAACTAAACAACAAAAAAAAATTACTTTTATTGTCTGTGGAGTAGCTGTAGATAGACATTCACAGGTTTGTAACTGCAGAAGCAAAATCAGAGATTTAGGTACCTTTGATTTTATTTGTTCTCTCTCCCCCCACCAGAGAAAGAGCTCATCCAGGTTCCAGCCTGACAGTTACTATTTTTTTGCTATCTTCACAAAAGGAATTAGAAGGAGTGAAAACAATGAAAACAAGTAACAAAAGCATAAGCAGGTGCATGCTGTGTTATTTTTATTTTAAAATATGTCTTCTAACAGTGTAATATAGCAAGTACCATCTTAAACTTAACACAGTAGGAGGCTGAGTCCCTTCCCTTGGCAGACTTGGTAGACTTGGAACAGATACTTGATGACTACAGTTTTTTCCTTGTTTTACACCACTATGCCTGAGGTCAGAACCTGGACCCCTGACATTCACCAAACCCCCTCTAGCCCAAATGTAATTTACACCACTGGTGAATTCATTTTTCAGCCTCAGACCTTGAGTCTCCTTCCCTAAAAAGTCAACAACACAATACCAGAAAGTGTCAGTGTTAGAAAAGGTATTTTGCTGTATAATAGGGAACATAATTTCCTTCTTCAACAGATTTCCAATCTAAATAGTCTCTTATTTAGAATCCTGAGTGCAGTGGTAAGTGACGTTTCAGTACCCAGATAGAAATGAGCAATAACATTCAAATGAAAATTGGAAGCTGAAGATCTAATCATTAACAACAGATGGTTCAACTTGAATCTGATAAACAAGTTGTTGGTCCCCGACACCCCCCTCTCCCTGCCCGTTTCTTTTCCTTTCACTTGCATATGTTTGTGTGTATGCAAGTTGTTTTACCACAGTCAAATCAACAGGGGAAAGAGGGCTTCCAACCCCAAAGAAGTAAACCTCATGGTAAAACTGGAACACGTTCAGATGGAAGTGAAAATCACTTGAGTGTCTAATGCTGAGGTACTTGGGATTTAATTCAGACAGTTCGGTTAACACAGTGGCAGTTTTCTTAGGCTCTGGATTGCCTCCCGCGTTGGTCCATGTCCCAGTATTCTCAAAGTACAACCTGCTCCACTAAAAAATCCAAATATGAGAGACTCTGCTCCACTCTTGGATGTTTATGTGCAGAACACAGTGAAAGGCAGTTGGAGACCTACAAGCACATCTGATCACAGAACTTGGCCCATCATGTCTGGATTTCATCCCAGTTTTACAATAGCTCCTTCCTTCTTTTTCTCTTTTGAGCAAAAAGACAGTCCTTGCCTTTGTGCACAATGACACATTCAACACAAAGGGGAACATGGAACATAAAACTGTAATATTATCAAAATCAATAAGTGACGGAAACGTGGATAAAATACGGAGGCATGCAATCATCCCATCTAGCATTTTTCTTAGTGCTTGTTATTGCATAAGTTCAAAAGACACACAAAAGGTTTTTGGTCAGATAGAACATTGTTTTGATCTCTATGGAAGTATTTTCTCAAGCCAAAGCTTAGTTAAAATTAATTGCAATTCACTCCTTAAGAAGCTCAATGGCTTAACTGTTGAGGGCATCAAATGTGCAGAAGAGCATTGAATTAATCACATCATCCCTGTATCTCTTGAATTACAGACCTAGAACTGCACTATCAAATGTCTTCAGTGGTATATATGCACCCGGTGACTCAAGGGGCACCACAGCAACTCCACTGACTTTCTCCACATGACCCAAACCAACTTTTGAAGGACATTCAACAGTACGGTAGGAAGCACAGTGAGTCTAAATCATTAAGAGCTGGGGTTGGGGACCTGCATATCTGTACATTCTGGGTCACAGAAAGACCGTAATATCCATCAGTTAGGGACTGTAATAGCACTCATATTATCAAGAGCAAATATGTAGGCTCAAAAGTAGTCACCCTGGTACAACTCAGGAAGGGGAAACTGGGACATGCTCGAAGGAGTGCTGTCATCAAGAAATGAGCAACAGCCTCATACCTGTCTGAGATGAACTCCATACAAGCAATATTATAACTACTGGCAATTATCAGTTAAAGGACTTTCTAGAGCTCAGTGTTATGAGAACAAGTGTGGTGAAGAAGTCTGAGGTCCTTAAACACCCTGGCATTGAAGAACATCAGGTTTCTGAGTTTGACAGTAGCTTTCTTTTGTTTCTAGACTGGCAAATGATTTCTTCAGAAGAAATGGTGTAATAAACACAGTCTTCTCTCCGATAGAATGGCCCCTCATTCTTTTGAACATGGAAGGAATAATCACACCAAATCAAATGAGTTTTGAGGTTTGATCCAAAATATTTATGTTCCAAGCAATGAGTTATTTTCAGTAGTTGCCAACCCATGACAGATTCAATCTACATTTGTAAACACCAGAACATTTTACATTCTGATACAATTTTCCTGAATTTACCATAGAGACAAGATTTTTGTGTGTGCGCATGTTAATCCCGGTGTAAAATATCCCCAAATCAATCGATCAATCGATTAACAAATTAAGTGCTAAATAATGGATGGGACTGTGAACATTTCCTGACAAGATGCTGAGAATAAAATATGTGCCTACAATTCTTTTGTCAAATAGTCAGCCAACAAAGCATTGCAGTGTTTTCTTTAGGAGTTTACATAAATGCCTGGAAAACAAATGGAAAAGGGTGTTCAAACAATATTTTATCATTCATATAAGCCAAGCAGAAATGGTCATTACACTGAAAAATGAATAAAATTCTCTTTCTTTCAAATTAAATTTTAATGTAGCAGAACTTTACATGATCCCAGGAACATAAATAAATACAAGACGACAACTAAATATTTTCCACAGCTAATTATGCCATTAATACTGAACATAGTGTAAAGTACTCATGAAATAACGTTGCTAAATACTAAAAAATGGAAGGCAAAGGAAGAGTTGTGAAAACACTGAAGATTTCATGTAGTGGAGTTGGCCTTATGCAAGAGCTGTGTTGTATTTATTTTAATTCTCAATTATCATTTTCTTTTATGTTGGCATAATAGTATAACTAATTTGTGGGCAATCTGTTGCCATAGTTTTGAATCAATTTATATATTTATATATGCATATATTTATAAAATAATTTGAACTTAGTTATTTCAAATTGTTTTCTGGCAATCCATACATTTGCACATCATTAGGTGACATACGGTGAATGAAAACTAACAAAAGGACTTGTTCTCTCAAAATAATAATACGAAAAGGGGACTCACATTCATTTTGCAAGAGCAGAGTGAGGCATGAGATAGAGAACCGTCACACTAGTTTGCAGATGTTTGTGTAGTTAAATCAGAACTTGAACTCTGCTCTCCCATGGGCCAAGCTAACAGCTTATTTTCCCCTGACCGTTTTCCCCACTTCATTTATAAGCAAATGTACCATATATCTACGGCGCACGCACATGCCACTCAGCCTTGCTGTGATCAACATGTTATGAAACAACAGTCTATTTTGGAGTGTTTAAGGCTGTTAGGATAATGATTTTGCATGGCTGCTCTATTTCCCAGAGGAGTTGTGTTTTCCTAGATTTGCTCTAATGCAAGTGCTTTTTGCAAACAGAGGAGACAGTGGAAAGGTTTGCAAAAAATGTAAACCCTTTAACAGTTCATTGGGAAGCAAAGAAGGATCCCTTGCTAACCAGACTGACTGTAACTGTTCAGCTGAACAATCTTGTCACTCCTATGGTCGCTTTTAATATTTGATGGCTCGTCATGTATGGCATGCCTCATCACACCATCTCTGGAGGCAGTGCACTGGGAAATTTGAAAAGATGCCACTCTGCTGGAAGGATTCTGTTGTTGATTTAATGACGAGGCTGTGTTTCTAGGTTCTTATTTCACATCTCAGAACTATTAAATTGCTAACTACAATTGAAACTTAAAACAACAACAACAACGAAAGTGCGTAAGTTTGTGCCATGCAAGGCATGGGCCACTATGCTTTGTGACTGACCTGTGGTCACATATCTACAAATGTGGAACACAAAAATACATTAAATAAAAGAGAAGGTAGGATGATATTCCCCATGTCCGTATACATAATTCCGCTTGATTGGTGGCCGGACAGTAATCTTACTGCACTCATCAGGGACTCTCCCTCTCACTCTAAAAATCAAAATATCTCTTAAGACCAAACTCTAAGACTAAAATATCTGTTCTCTTTCACTCAAATATCAAAAATTTTCATGAAATAGAAAGACAATCCCACCTGTCTATGACAGAGGGAGTCCCAATCTGCTAAAAAGAGTAGAGAAAGGAGTCAGCAACACCAGCACACTGACCTACAACCAGAAAGCCAAGAGTGTAGAGAAAGAAAAAAAAAGATGAGTGTATCTGCTAGCTCTGAGTTTTTGCCAGCCCTCTGGGACACTTCTGAGATGAAGGCAAACTGAAACAAAAAGCGTGTGTCATCTTTCAGGACTTCAAGAAAAATTGCTTCATTCATGTTAGAAGTTTTCTAACACTGTGTTTCTCTAGGAATTTCTTTGTTTATGAATTTGTTTTAATTCAACATTTAAACGCAGATTAGCAGAAATCAGTAAACCTGGTGACAGAAGCAGGTAGTTATTGAACAGCTCTCAGTGATTTCCATGCTTCCTCTGCATTCTGTAAACAGTGTGGGAATGAAGGAGGCAAAAACAGTCCAGGAAAGAAAGAAACATTTTGGTTTAGCTTTTGACAGTGAAAGCAATGATTTGTAGCTATGAGCTCAAAAGCACATAGATAATAGCTCAGCCATTTAGACTAATCTGAAGTTAGACATTTCATACAAAATATCCCACCCCTTTGTAATTGATGCTCCTGAATTTCAAATTCTTTCCTTTATTGGATAGTGAAAAATCTGGTCTTCAGCTAACCTTGGTAAAAAATTTCTTTTTGAAAGCAATAAATACCTAGTTAAGTTCTAAAATGTTAATAGCTGTGCAAATAGTTACTGCTGTCTAAATGAGTGACCATTTAATGAATCACTTCCACCAAAAAGGTCAGTGTAGGAAGTCCCATGTGCATCATGTTATTACAACTTACCAGCAAATGACCACATTAATATTAACTGACAGATTGCAGACCTTTATGTTTATGTACAGTGGGTTTCTGGAAAGTGCACTTCTGGGAGGTGTTAGAAAACTTTCTGCCAGCGTATCATCCTGTAAATCATGCGTTTGCAGGTCATTACTTGTTCAACATGTGGACACCTAGTTACAGAGCTTTCTGAATGAGAAGTACACTAATGAATAAAGAACACTTGACCTCCTACCTTCAAAATCTTGGCTCAAAACAAGGCAGTATTCTGAATTCCTCTTGTTTCAGGGCTCTGGGACATGTCACAGGTAGGAGTTCCTGTCAAGCAATCCCATGATAGCTCTGAAATAGCTAATGGTGTGCACTAAGGTCAGAGATCATTTAAGACAGAGGCAACAACTAACTTCCATGTCCCTGATGATGCTGGCGCTTGTAACCTCTGTGATAAAGGTGATTGCAGTAAGGTGAATTTCTGATTTAAGCGTAACGTGTCAAGTTTGTCCTGCGGACTTGTCATGTCACCATGGCAGAGAATTCTCACACTGAGAGCAGATATTCCCCCATGTTCACTTTCCAAATGACTCTGTGTGATGCTTTCCAAGTCAGCTGCGGAATACTGAGCCCTTCTTACTAATATTGAGCCACTTACACAAAAGTCTCAATCTACTCTAATAAGGGCAGGAATAAGAACGTGCTTAAGTAAGGGCCAGGGTACTGACTTGAGCTTTATCTTACAGAGGAGAAGGCAGAAGGGTTCTTGACTTTGCACACTGTATGATTACGAGCACTGCTCCTTCTCCTTTCCTATCATGTCACTCTGAGCATGCTGCAGCAGCACTGCTCGTTGGAAAGAATGAGAATGTGTTCAGCTCATTCCACGTGGGAAGATTCCTTCTCTCACCCAAAGTCTCTGCAAGTGACCTGTCCTCTAGTGTTTTAGTTTTGTCTGCTCTCATCAACCTACTTAGAGCTCTTGTCCTTCAGTCCTGTAAGAGAACTAAGCTCAGAACAGGAAAATCAAGCATGCATATACTATGGGTCAACGGTCTCATATTTCTTTGAGAAAAGTAACTCACTCCTGATCACTGATAACTCATTTTTACTTCCCTACAAATTTACGCAGTTTAACAAAGTTGCTGGAAAACTGATTAGGAAGTTAGACCCCTATAGTCTTTCAAAGAAAAGACAACCAATCCCTCCACATCTTTTCAGAGAGTGTAGAGAGAAAAAATGTTATTAAAAAAATCCCGACTTGCTAGTGTCCTTTTAAATTATGTAAAGCCAATTTCTTGTAATATTGTCACTGAACAAATAATCAGTTTGTTGAGGAAGATTTGTGGCTGTAATTATTTATTCATTTTAATGTTTGTTATTAAGCCTTCCTCTTGCTGTTTGCACCCATTATATGATGAAAGATCAATACAAAGAAGATGAGGAAGTGTAGAAATGACGGTTAATTATCAGGGAGTGAGAAGGAGGAGAGCAGCCCTGTTACAAATGACTGTGAGACCTAACACCACTGTTCTAGTGTTTTGCTGATATTAGCCTTTGTTTTACAGCGTAGAGCGTTTTGTTTTTTTTTTTTAATTTTGGTTTTGATTTTAGTTTTTTTGTTGGTGTTCTTTTTTTTCTTTTTTGAATCAGGACAGTGGAGTGAACAGTTGAGATAGGTTTTATCATGCTTTTCTGACCTGCTCCATAGCTGGGATCGAATTAGGAAAAGCAGTGGTGTCACATGGATAGAAGAAGCCTGCAGCTGAGAAACAAGCTTGGGTTTTATCCCAGTTTAGGAAACAACTTGTTATGTAACTTGTTTAATATCTTTTATTTCTACTGGTGCAAGCCGGAAAGACTTACAACAAGCCTGTTACCTTCTTTAGTATTTTGCAAACTAAAGATGAATCATAATATATCTTTATTATGACCACCGATACTTATTTGCTCTAGGTATCTCTGTGCTCACTTATATGAGCTCACCCTCAGCAAGTTTGTTGACGACACCAAGCTGTGTGTTGCAGTCAATACCTGGAGGGAAAGGATGTCATCCAGAAGGACAGACTTGAGAAGCAGGCCTGTGCAAACTTAATGAATTTCTTCAAGTGCAGGGTCTTGTACCTAGGTTGGGGCAATCCCAAGCACAAGTACAGGCTGGATGATGAGTGGATCGAGAGCAGCCCTGAAGAGAAGGACTTGAGGATGGTAGAGGATGAAAAGCTGGACATGAGGCAGCAATGTGTACTCACAGCTCAACAAGCCAATGCGTCCTGGACTGCGTCAGCAGACATAAAAATCCTGCAGACACATTCCCATTGTCATAGGATCACAGAATGTTTTGTATGGGAAGGGACCTTAAAGATTATCTAGTTTGAACACCTCTGCCATGGGCAGGGACACATTCCACTACACCAGATTGCCCAAAGCCTCATCCAGCCTGGCGTCGAATACTCCCTCAAACATCTATGTTTATGGAGCTGTGCAGAAGTAAAATACATTCTAATTATTACATCCAGGATAGCATGATATGTGTTAAATGTGGTTTTTCTCTGCCAAAATATTTCTTTGTTAGCCGACACATTAGCTAGTGCTTGTGACTTAGTCTGGGGTAATACCATGTGGTATTAGGATCTCCACTTTGATTTTCTAATTGGGATTTCAGTGAGTGTATTTTATGTATAATACCAAAATATTGTGTCACAAGTTGTAATGCAACAGGCTGCTCAGACTGGTTTTAAACAGACAACACAAATATTCAGCTATGAGCACTCATGTATCATAACAAAGCTGTGAATGCAAGGGCTACCCAAGTGGGAGAAAGTTGGAAAGTAGGCCTATGTTCAGGATTTTATATAGTTCTCAAGGGTCTCTCCCTAAAAGCTTGCAAAATCCATCATATAGCTTCAGGCCAGCCCTGAAACTTGCCTTTAGTGAAAATCTCCTACATTAGATATTGGTACATATGGATGACAAGTGACTAAGGTAAATACCTCTAAGAATCATTTTCTGTTAATGTGGGGCCAGTAACTGTATTAAAATGACAAAATTAATAATGCTTCTGAAATCATCCTCTCTCATGTTGCATGCTTGCCAAACTCTTGCCACACTCTTTACTAACTACTTTTCATCTGGCTTTCTGCCATGACTGTGGAAAAAAATAGTTCAGAAAATAACACATTTTCACTGCCTTTAGTTGTGTGTGTTGTTTTTTTTCCGGTGGAGCTTTTTGTGATTTTTGGTTTTTTTCTACAATTTACAGAGAATGTTTATTATTATTATTATTATTATTATTATTATTATTATTATTATTATTATTATTATTATTATTATTATTATTATTAATAATAATAATAATAATAATAATAATAATAATACAATTTAATTGCAACATACCCATTTAAATTTTCCTCCTCATTCAGATTCTGATCTTGAAGAAAAATATTTCCTTCAGTATCATTTATTCCAGCCATTCACCTCCTTGAGTTATTAATTTACAGGAATGTTGAATTTCACAATGAGAAAAAAGCCACTTCTAATAATATCATTACTTTATGACATCATTTGCACTGTGTTCAGTATGATATTTTTGCTGCCTCTAACAACAGTTTGTGAGACTGGAAGTGCCTAAAAAAGCACATCTGGAGCAGCAATTTTATGTCTAGTCTGTACAACTCTGTACCACAGAGGAAGGCAGCAATTTATAACTATAGCTCTACACCTAATATTTAACTATATTGTTTCATTCTGGTGAGACATCCTATTTGACTTACATAGGGAAATCTGATACATCAGTGTCTACAATATTAAAGTTTTAACAACAACAGAAGAAACCTTGGATATTTTCAGAATATATAAATCCATCTCATTTTCTTTACTAAATGCTCTCTGACAACCAGTTACAGAATCTAGCTGCATAAGACATGAAATGGTTGGAAACAAATCTGAAGCTCTGGAGATCACTCACAGAATTAAATACATTCCAACACTTAGGTAGTTGTCAGAAGTGGCCCATAAATCTCATTCGAGTAGAAATATTGCATGATTATTTTTTCCTTGCATACGTATTTGAATAAAATAGAAAGGATGTCTGTCTTTCAAAAAGTTTACATTAGATTTACTTTTTTTCCTTATTTCACATAACTGAGTTCTGGTTACAAAAACAGACATCGAAAGAAATAGATTACTTGGCAAAGTTAAGAGCTACAGAGGAGAGCAATGCATTGTTCTTCATTTTACTATGCACTCTCCCTTGAAACATACTGACTGCTTAAATAATCTCAGCTATGCAGAAACTTTTAGCAATAAAATAAAAACTGCATTAAACACTAAATTTTATACATAACTGGCATTTCTTATTGATGGAGAGTTTATGAAAGTAGTCAACTTTTGAGCCCAATTTATGTGAAGTTGTTCATAATCTGAGCGCATATGAACTGATCTAGTCACAAATGGTGCAAATAAAATTAATGAATTTATTAATTTTTTTCTTCCCCAGCAGAATTTCTATTTACTGGTTTCCATACTCTTGGCAAGGGGTGAATAAAAAGCTGAATACAGAAGTTTAGTCTCTCCATTAAGGAGAGACTTCCTTCTGGGATTTGAGGAAAAAGACTAGCATAGAAATAGGTAACCATTTACCTTCTGGGCTGCTTGGCCTCTGTATCTCAAAAAGAAACACAGGGCCAGAGGTTATGTATTATTCATTTTTCAATTTTACTCAGCAGAGAAATTTGAGAATTTACTACATAAATATGTTAAATCTGAGTACATCGTGCATTTCCATAAAATTCACTGAGGCCCAAATTCATCATTTCCTCTCGGTTCAACAAATCACTTTAAAATATGCTTAAATTGACTCCAATGGAGCTGTGAGCACTTACTGAAAGTTCAGCATGTCCTTAAATTATTTGGACAATGAGGACCATCTCCATATGTGTAAGTGTTTTGCTGAACATGCCTAAGTATTGAATCCATGACATTTGTGAGGTTTCTCAATGTCATTTGGCTTCAGATTTGGTTTTAACAGTTAGATATTACCAGTTCATTATCAGTTCAGGGCTCTCTTTTTCTTTCCTTGAAAGGACATGACATGCAGCTTTTCAGGGTGATGCCCTGTGCTTTGCATTAGAAAGCCATAGACCACATTTTAAGATTTCCTACTTAATAGTTGCTGTGGGGCTTGTTGTGGTTATGATTTTAATATGCACTGCTCAAAAGCTAATACAACTGGAATAATAATTCCTGTTGAAACACATTGAAATATATGTGGTCTCTGTGCTGTCGATAGTAACAGAATGTCATAGAGCAGTTTTATATACACTGGTGGTTTTTTTGCACATGGAGGTACATCAGTGCACCTACTGCACACTCAGTGATGTATTTCCAGAAAAAAAAGACTTGTCATAGAGTTATTTATTACCAGGATGATTGCAGATATTAGAGTCTAAATTTAAGGATAGGATGAATAAATCAGATTTTCACTCAGATCCTCTTTTTCTACACTCAGATGACTGAAGTAGACTATGCTTTAATCAGTTCCCCAACCCATAGGTTAAAGTTACGTGGGGAACTATTGAATTATATTGTATCATCCTGATTTTGAAGGCATTTTCATACTTACTTGTCTCAGTGCCTTCTGTTTTTAATGATGTCTTCCCCTTTCCCACTTATTGATAGGACTGTTTATACAATCTACCACAAGACGAGAAGACAAATAAATTCTCTGAGACACATCCTTTACTACAACATCCCAAAGTAAATTGTCCAGAGGACAAAGTCTTTCTTTTCCCAGTGGCTCGGAAAGAGACTTCAAAAAAAACCCTATTGCTATATTACAGCATATTGAAGTGGTACATTATAATAATTCTCTAAATTATTATTAATAATATTTCTAGAAAAGACACCTACTTAGACTCTCTTCAAAAAGTTAAGACTATGGGATAACAACAAAATATATACTAAGTGAAAGGATGACTGGATAACTGGTTGTAAAGGAATAAAAGAATATAAACTGCACAAAATATTTCTTAATCCAGCTAAAAGAAAATAAAGGGTTTGGATTTTGCAGAAATGCACATTTAAGACACAGCTACAGGAAGGGAAAAGCAGAAGCTGAAGGGGGCAGCAGTATCATGCCTGTCACAAAAATAACAGGCAAAGAAAGACCACTCATGCTCCTGTGAAAGACTTCCCTACGAAGGAAGACTGCAAAAGGCTGTTTGGCAGAAAGTGGGTAGGCACTGAATGGGGAAGAAAATTTGTTGTATATTTTAAGGAATTGTAGTGTTCACATCTTGCCCTTAGCCTTGATGCAGAAAATCTCACCAAAAAAATGATCTGAGGATTGGAAGAAATGTCTTGAAATGGATAAACAGAATCACTGAATCACAGAGTCAGAGAATCATAGAATGCTGCGGGTTGGAAGGGACCTCAAAAAATCTATTTCTATCCCCCTGTCAGAGCAGCATGACCCAGGTCCTTCAGCCTTTCCTCATAAGGGAGATGTTCCACTCCCTTCATCATCTCTGTGGTTGTGCGCTGGACTCTCTCAAGCAGTTCTCTGTCTCTCTTGAGCTGGGGGGCCCAGAACTGGACACAATATTCCAGATGTGGCCTCACCAGGGCAGAGTAGAGGGGCAGGAGGACCTCTCTCGACCTACTTGCTACTCCCCTTCTAATACACCCCAGAATGCCGCTAGCTTTCTTGGCCACGAGGGCACATTGCTGGCTCATGGTCATCCTGCTGCCCACCAGAACCCCCAGGTCCCCTTCCCTTGTGCTGCTCTCCAACAGGTCAGTTCCCAACCTATACTGGCACATGGGGTTATTCTTTACCAAGCGAAAAACTCTACACTTGCCCTTATTGTGTTTCATTAGCTTTCTCCCCGTCCAACTCTCCAGCTTGTCTAGGTCTCTCTGAATGGCAGCACAGCCTTCTGGTGTGTCAACCACTCCTCCCAGTTTTGTGTCATCAGCAAACTTGCCAATGGTGTTCTCTAATCCCTCATCCAGGTCATTGATGAATATATTGAATAGTACTGATTGCAGTAACTGACCACTGAAGGCCTCCACTAGATACAGGTCTCCGACTAGACTCTGCTCCATTGACCACAACTCTCTGACCTCTTCCCTTCAACCAGTTCACAATCTACCTCACTACTTGATCATCCAGACCACACTTCTTCATTTTAGGTACAAGGATGCTGTGGGGGACGGTGTTAAATGTTTTACTGAAATCCAAATATACCACGTCCACTACACAGTCATTATCTATCTACCTGGTTATGTCTTCAGAAAAGGGCATCAGGTTGGTTAAATCTGACTTCACTTGATAAAGCCATGCTGACTGCTCCTAATGACCCTCTTATTCTTGATATGCCCACAGGCAGCACCGAGTAAAAGTTGTTCCATCACCTTTCCAGGGTTGGAGGTGAGGCTGACTGGTCTGAAGTCACCCAGGTCCTCCTTCTTTCACTGGAGTGACATTTGCTTTCTTCCAGTCCCCAGGCTCCTCTCCTGTTGCCCATGACTTACCTAAGATGATTGACAATGGTCTAGCAATGACTTCTGCCAGTTTGCTCAACACCCAAGGGTGCCTCTCACCAGAGCCCATGGATTTATGGATGTTCAGGTTACGTAACTGATCCCTAACTCCGTCCTCTTCAACCAGGGCAAGGTTCTCCTTTATCCTGACTTTGTCTGGGCCTCAGAGCTCTGGGGCTCCTGGGGACAGCCTCCAGCAGTACAGAGACGAAGAAGGCATCAGCAACCCTACTTTCTCTGTATCATCTGTCACCAAGACCTACAGCTCATTCAGCAGTGGGCCTACGTTGCCTCTAGTGTTAATTTTATCTGCCACGTATTTGAAGAAGTCCTTTCTTTTGTCCTGGAACTCCCTTGCAAGGTTTAATTTAAAGGAGGCTTTAGCTTTCCTAGTTGCTTCCCTACATCCTCTGACCACAGTCTTATATTCAACCTAAGTTACCAGTCTCTCCTTCCATGATCTGTAGACTCTATTCTTCCACTTGAGTTTGCCCAACAGTTCCCTGGTTAAGCATGGGGGTCTGTCTCCTGGCTCTCTTTCTTGATTTCCTACCTGTTAGGATACACCAATCTTGAGCCTGGAAGAAGTGTTCCTTGAATCTTATCTAACTATCTTGGGTCCTTTTACCTTCTAGTACCCTGTCTCATGGGATTTGCCCTAACAATTGCTTGAAAAGGACAAAGTTGGCTCTGCTGAAGTCCAGAGTTGCGATCCTGCTCAGTATTCTTTTCCTACTGCACAAGATCCTGAACTCCACCATCTCATGGTCTCTGCAACCAAGGCTGCCCTCAGCCTTCACAGCTTCAACCAGACCCTCCTTAGTAAAGAGCACAAGATCTAACAGCACTCCTCTCCTAGTCAGATCATCCGCCATTTGCATCAAGAATTTGTCATGGATGCACAGGAGGAATCTCTTGGACTGAGGATGGCTGACTGCGTAGGCCTTCTAGTAAACATCTGGGTAGTTGAAATCCCCCTTGAGAACCAGGGCCTGTGATTGAGAGGCTGCTATCAGTTGCCTATAGAAGGCCTCATCCTGATCATGTGACCTGTAATAGACACCCACCACAGTATCACCCATGCTGATCTGCCCCTTAATTCTCACCTACAAACTCTCAACTTGCTCCTCATCTGCCCCTGCACAGAACTTGATACATTCTA
Organism: Trogon surrucura; assembly: GCA_020746105.1. NCBI lineage: Eukaryota > Metazoa > Chordata > Aves > Trogoniformes > Trogonidae > Trogon > Trogon surrucura. The sequence continues at coordinate 80,975,247 of CM036658.1, read as the reverse complement.
GTTGCTCTCTCATGTAAAGAGCAACTCCATCACCTCACCTTCTTAGCCTATTTTTCCTAAAATGAACATCCATGACCACTGTCCAGTCATGTGAGCTGTCCCACCAGATCTCTGTAATTGCCACCAGATCAATATCAAGAGGAGAAAATACTGCAAATGTGAAAATTTTTTTCACCAAGTATAGAAAGGTAGCATTTTCAACGACTGAACCGCAAAGTTAAATAAATTCAAGTGAGAAATGAAGTAGAGTCATAGAATGGTTTGGGTTGGAAGTGACCTTAAAGATCATCTAGTTCCAACACCCTTGCCATGGACAGGGACATCTCCTACTAGACCAGGTTGCTCAAAGCAGTGTCTGACCTAGCCTTGAACAACTGCAGAGAAGGAGCATGTACTACATCTCTGAGCAACCAGTGTCTCACTACCCTCACAGAAAAGAATTTCTTCCTGATATATAATTTAAATCTGATTGACCAGCATGCTAGATTGCATTGCTGGGACTCTTTATGCAAAGACTTTAATGTCCTTAAAATAAAAAAAATCACCTCAACCCATGGATCACAAGGGATTAGGTGATATTGTTAGAACATCGCTTTTGACATTAAAGTCAGAGAATTTTCAATATCGACACCTCTTTCAAAAACACACAAAAAATTTAAATGAAGCACAATTCCAGTCTGTTTCTTTAACAAGAAGTGTTACTGTCACAAAGTAGTAATCTTGTAATATATTGATATATACTTCCACGTTTAACCTAAAATAGCTGCTTTGCTCACATTTTTACCATGATGTATTAAAATACACTTAAACGGTTATTAGTACAATTTAGGGAGAGAAGAATCTCAAAACCACATTGCTATCTTTGCTCTTTGTGGCAGGTGCATCCTTCCCCCATTGGTCGGGAGTGCCCCCCCCCGCCCCCCCCGTGAGTCAGCAGTTGCTAGGTAGATTTCAGAGAATTTTCTGGAAACCTGGGCTGGCTCAGAAATGACCCATCACCCTGAGGGGCACTCCCAGGAAGTTGGTTGGCAGCCAATAAGGGGCCAGTATGGCTTGACTGACCACAGCCAGCTCGACTGAGACTTTAAAATGGGGTGCCAGCAGCCCTCTTGCGGGAGTTACCTCGTGGCAGCTGGCTCTGCAGGCAGGGGTGCTCAATCTTCCCCCTTAGGTGGCACCCTGCCTAAGGACTTTTGTCCCTGGGGTTGAGACTCCTTGTCTGTGTAAGATGAGCGTACCGTTCTCGAGATTGAGACTCCTCATCTTTTATAAGGTGAGTGTATTAGGATCCGGATCATTATTCTTTGGTTAGGGTGGGTGTAGTGTAGTTAACTCTTTTCCAATTGATACCCGAACCTTTAACTTTGGAGGCGCTTCTGTTTATTAATAAATCTAATTTAGGCACGTGCATGAATTTATCATCTTTAGAAACATGGGAGCGCGCTTCTCCGCTGTCCCCACGACACTCTTCTACATCAATAATTTTTTCTAGCCTATTGGACTGGTTTCTATTTTTAATCTGTTGTTGCAATAAAGAAATGATAGTCACCTGTGTTATGTTATTAATTCTACCCCCAAGGGTTCTTATTCATTTCCAGATAAATACCATTTCCTGTTGTTGATTATTTGGATATAAACATGAAGGACAACCCTGATAAGCTCCTGTGCCACATGGAAAAAGTGAAGAATCATTCCTGGGGTTTAGCCTGTAATCATTTCAAGTGTTTAGAGCAATGATGTAAATGTCAGATGATGTAAACTGAACAGGTTTTTCAAACCTACTTCATTGTCAGTACTCCAAATACATGTTTCAGAGCAGCATTTTGGTTTGCTAGCCCTGATTCTCCCTTTGGATTATAGTACAATAGCTGTTGTCTTCAGGAGCTATGCTGGAATTTAAGACAGATTTATTTGAGGCAAATTATTTGGGTTAGTTGCAGCACACCCACCTGTGATGATTAAACTCAAATGTAATCCAGCTTCAACTCAATGCTTTTTACCTTAGAAAGTAAGAAGCTCAGTCCAGAGTCAAAGACATTAAATAGATGACTGGAAACCTTAGGATCTTATTGTTACAAGTTTCTTAAATTATGTGACTGACGTTTAAAAGGATACTGCTCCTTTTTTTCTCCACCAGCTGAAGCCACTTTTAATGTTCTATGACAAACAGAAATACTCAGTTTGTCTAGATTTTACTGTATGTAAGAAAAAAAAACAAACCAAAACCAAAGTAAAAATAAAAAACAGAGTGAAGTAATCAATCTCTATGATTCTAGTGCATTCTCACCAGTGTACAGTTTTAGTTTAGGATTAATGGTAAAATCTTCCATCCTTATTAGTCAATAATCAAAAGTAATAAATAAACTATTTAACACAGATGAAACTGGATTTTTTTCTCTCCTTGTTGGCCTATTTTGTATTGTAGTTTTCTGTTCTCATTAGCAATGTCATACTGAGGAACACTAATATAAAGTTGTTTCTCCATCAATCCAGTACTCTAACTTTTAATACCATTTCCCTCCTTGGATAAGCTGTATTAAAAGGCATAATTTCTTTTCACGGGATAGTGTTAACTAGTTCAATGTATTCTGGTTGACTTGATTTCTCTTCGTCATTCGTGACATCACCTGTATTTTTCTTATATCTTTGATACGAGAAAATATCAAGGAATAATTTAAAAAGTTTAGATTTTAATGTCTGTTTCTATAGAACTAAAAAAGCTCTCACAACAAAATTTATTCATTTAAGGAAAAAAGGGAAGGGAAGGGAAGGAAAAACGGTGAAAACTCAGTTCACATTCACACCATGTGTACTTGGAAAATTAGATTCTGCACTGGGAGCCTACTTTCATGACTATGATATCTTTTATGTTTTTGGTCTTCTGATACCAGAATCTTTCTCACTCTAAACAAACATGAAGGGGGGAGAAAGAGGAAAGTAGGTAAGTTCAAGTAAAGATTATCAGAGAATTCTAGCACAGCTTTGAAAAACTGACTTTGTTGATTCAAACACAATAGAATAAATCAGATTCCATGACCCTCTTGGGGTCAAGTTCTGCACTTGGAGAAAGTGAGATAAAGTAAAAATACTGAACATAAAAAACAGTTATGGAAAGCACTTTTCTCTCTCAAATATTCTTGAGAGCTTTTGAGCTTGTAGGTCCTTTTGGGGCTTGCTTTGCATGCATTTTAAAAGGTGAGGTTTTTTTTCTATTTTTCCCCTACATTTCTCCACTATATCACTTTCTTCTTGATAATTGAAAAAATTCAGCATGGAATGCCCAGGGAACTTCCTCTGATCTTATAGATTGATTATATTTATTTTCTGCATATGTATTCACAAATATATACACATGTATGTAATTCCCGAAAACAAAAATATCCATGCAGCAAAAATCTGCTCCAGGAAAGATTGACGTAGAAAACATTTTAATTCCCACAGGAATTTTTACGTATTCATGCAGCAATCCATCACCTTCCATCTGTTTCTTATGGCCACCCCCATTATCAGGGAATTGAGGTTCCAGAAGAACCCAGGATAGTCCCAGGATAAAATTTTACTGATCTTCCTTCCTCTAGAAGGCAGTACTAACTACATCTTCGGTGTCTAAATATTCTGTCTGGTAGGTAACATCAATTCTTATTAAAGAAGTCTCTACTTGATGTTTCCCTGATGACTTCCTCATCAGTCTGTGTCCTTTCTCCTGATGCAGATGATATACAGGGTTACGGCCAGACTAAGCATGGAGTGATATTACACTTGTGCACACACCACAGCTTTTGCTCTAGCATGCATCACACGACACAACTTGGCAGGAGCTTGTAGAAGAATGATGTGTCCATGAAGCCAATGTTGTTTCAAGCCCAGTTCATTTCCACTCTTAAGCAACAGTGTTAGATGTGATTTACATATCAAAAATGATACACATAATGAAATCAGCTACATTTCTAGAGTGTGTTGGGGTTGATATGTAAGGTTACACATGTCATTGCCATTAGAAACTAGAAATGTTCTAAACATTTCGGATTTCAATTAGTATAAGACCATCACATGCAATTAAAGAAACAAAGTCCTGAAGCAATTAAAGAAACAAAAGCCTCAAACAAAAATAATGATGATCCAGAGATAACTCAGTGCACAGCTTAAATATGTCTATATCCATGTTCCTAAACTGCTTAGTTGGACTCTTATAAGATAGATTAAAATGTTATTGCTGTTACAGTTGATCCGTTTACAGAGAACGGATGTAAAAATATCAAATATTTCATAAGAAAAATATATCCTTTGAATATTGCCGAAACTAGGACATTTACAAATCTTGCAAGAACTTTAACTTGCAGAGCAAAGTGATTCTAGCAGACTTCAAGGAACTAACATATTCAGTATCACTAAATTTGAAACTGTCAGCAAACTAGATAGAACAAAAGCATGAGACATAACTGAACAAAGTTCCAATGCTTTTGTGAAACTCCAGGTTTCTGCTTTGAATCTATAACTTTAGTAGTAGGAAGAGTAGGCAAGTGGCTTAAAATCATTCAAGCTAAGCAGAACGCAGAGCTAAAATGTATCTTGATCCAAGTTGAACTTATCATTACAAGAGGGACTCATAGGAAAGCAATTAGATATACCAACTATACAGCATTTTTTTTTATATCTGTTCCATTGTAACTGCAGCACTATGGACAAAAGATCCCATCCTGTCTACAACTCCATTGAGCTAAAGAACCCATTGGAGTTTAAGTAGTTAGACCCTGTTTGAGGGCTCAGCTCCCTATATCCATAAGACACAGTGTAATTCAACTCACTTTCACAAAGAGAGAAATTCGTGGTTCTCTCCTCCCTTCCCTTTCTGCCTTTCCAACACACATTAGCATAAAACTAAGCTATCAGAAATCATATCACAATGATATTTGTTGGTAAAACTATATAAAATTCTTATGTATGCTTATGTCCCTATGAATCTTTATGTATATATGTATATACATGCACATCACACATACCTTAAACATATTTAGAATATATGCAGTGTATAAGTATGTTTAATATACACACGTTATATATTTATATATTTTATACAGAGAATTCATAAATACAAAATAAATTTATACATACGATGGAGTGGGTGTATGGTTATGTGCACGGTTAAATTTTAATAGCATAAACTTTAAAGAGATGGAAGAGGATTTAAACAGAAATGAGAATGCTCAAATGTGTGGGAAAGTTCTGGGATGAAAGAAGCTCAGCTAAAATGCTTTTGCGACCTTATCTGTGCTGGGTGCAACTGATGCTCTCTGTAATTTCCAGACAGATGTGTCTTGTTAACTACCTCATCCTGTGGTGTCATCATTACTGTAATTAATGAATTACCATAGCAAACTGCAGTGACTATAAAGTTTTAGAGAATAAGCAGCCGTTACCTGTGACAATACGGGCTGGTGGACACCAATGACATGTATTTCATGTTGGACTGGTTAGGCACAATGACACTAGCAATGTCCTTCACTTACAGAGCTAAAAGAAATCAACTTAGAACCTTCCCAAATGAAAAACTTTGCCCTTTTGCTGCCTTTCCTAATAGAAAAACAAGTTAAAATGTACCATTGGGCAGGTTAATTGACTTACAAGTATGTCTTTTTAATAAGTGTCATAAAATATGTCATGCAGCCAAAACTTGCTTTCAGTGCATTTTTTAAACTGTTGTCAACCAGATTAAAGTTTATTGTTCACATGTAAGTTTCCTTTTTCAGGCAGTAATGAAAGACATTAAATTGATTTGCCATGCGTAGGTATGGAGTGGGTTATGTCCTTTGCTCTTTGTCAATGTGCCTTTCCCAGATGCTTTCTTTCCTTGCTGTTTGTTTAAGAAATGAATGTTCATGAAATGTTCTCCCTTCTTCACAGCCAAGATGCTACTCTTCATTTCTTTGGTGTCCCATTTAAGTTAAATGTCAGTGTATATGGGGACCTAGTTCACCACAGGTTGACTTCAGTCTGACATTTTATTAGTCTTTGGAGTTTTGATGGAGAAGAAATTGAAGAAAACCTACACTGAATCAGAGTTTAATAGTTTGCAGTTCAGGTAACTGAGTTTCGTTCTTTGTATGGCATCAGCATGGTGGGACTCCCATTCCTGAAATTAACATCTGGCATACCTCAGCACTGCAAGTGCTCTGGAATAATCCCAACATTTGGCTACTTAAAATAGAGTATGCCAATTGAGATTGTGCCTTATCTTGGCAGAAGCAAAGGACAACAGAAATAATTTGTTTAAAAGATTTTCTTACGAGGAAATAAAAATTTCAGAGGAAGGTATTTGGTTTTGACTGTAGTAAAGAGAAGAACATTAGAAAGAATGACAGACATGGAAGAAATTCTAGAGCAAAAGGTATTTTAACACGATTTAGTAAAGAGTGAGATTGCAACTAGTAGTACCCCGTTTCTTTATTTTCTTAAATTACACACCTGACAAAAAAAAATCATGGATGGAAAACTAAACAAACAACAAAAAACCCAAAACATCTCTTCAGGTCTGTGTCTGCTGTAGAATATCACAAGCATTGATGTTCTAAAACCTCTGTGTGCTAGTATTTAAAACCATTTTTAATTTATATTTTTATTCTTCCATTTTCAACAGAACAGACACATTTTCATTGGTCTGTGGTTGTTATGTTTTTTTAGTTGTGAATTTGTGTTGGTTTTCTCTTTCTTTCTTTCTTTCTTTCTTTCTTTCTTTCTTTCTTTCTTTCTTTCTTTCTTTCTTTCTTTCTTTCTTTCTTTCTTTCTTTCTTTCTTTCTTTCTTTCTTTCTTTCTTTCTTTCTTTCTTTCTTTCTCTTTCTTTCTTTCTTTCTTTCTTCTTTCTTTCTTCTTCTTCCTTCCTTCCTTCCTTCCTTCCTTCCTTCCTTCCTTCCTTCCTTCCTTCCTTCCTTCCTTCCTTCCTTCCTTCCTTCCTTCCTTCCTTCCTTCCTTCCTTCCTTCCTTCCTTCCTTCCTTCCTTCCTTCCTTCCTTTCCTTCCTTTCCTTCCTTTCCTTCCTTTCCTTCCTTTCCTTCCTTTCCTTCCTTTCCTTCCTTTCCTTCCTTTCCTTTCTTTCCTTTCTTTCCTTTCTTTCCTTTCTTTTCCCAGGGACATAAAAAAGGCAACCTCACAGGGCCATAAAGCAGACCAATTCAGGTCAAAAAAATTATTAACCCATTATAAACTGTCATCTCAATAAGGAAAATAGACACTCCTTCGATTCAAAATCAAGAGAAGTGTAGCCAGCAGGTCAAGAGAGCTGATTCTCCCCCTTTACTCTGCTCTTGTGAGACCCCACCTTGAATACTGCGTCCAGTTCTGGTGTCCCCACCGTAAGAGGGACATGTTCAGATGAGGTCCACAAAGATGATCCAGGGGCTGGGGCACCTCTCCTCTGAGGGCTGAGCAAGCTGGGATTGTTCAGTCTGGAAAAGAGAAGACTATGAGGGGTCCTAATAGCTGCCTTCCAATACCTGAAGGGAACCTACAGGAAGGCAGAGGAGGGACTTTTTACAAGAGTGTCCACTGATATGACAAGGGGAAATGGGTTTAAGTTGAAGGAGAATAGATTTAGATTGGATCTTAGGAAGAAATTCTTCAGTACGAGGGTGGCAAGACTTTGGAATAAATTGTCCAGAGAAATTGTGGCTACCCGCTCCTTGGAGGTGTTCACGGCCAGGCTGGACAGAGCCTCGAGTAGCCTGATCTAGTTGATCTCCAAGGTCCCTTCCAACCTAGGCCATTCTATTATTCTACGATTCTATGAAAACCAGGTCTCAGTTACCCAGGTAAATCTGAAGTTACTAATCTAATAGCCATAAAACTTCATAAGTTTTGTTAAATGCATTTTTTTACAAACTACAGTAAATTCATCAGAACTACATATTAAGGATGCTTAAAAGGATTCTGCAGCTCAAAGTAGTATTCTTATTGACTTAGCAATTTGAGACAGTGCTGGGATCTTAAGGATGTATGGATAGATCTCATGCACAAACAGATACGGAGTTGTACTTGTGTGCGTGGTGACCTTGTGGTTTTACTTTTCTTCTGACTAACATAAATAAGTTCTGTTTCTGACAAATAATATAAATTAATCCATTTTCTCTACCCATGGAGGAAAGAACAAAGTCTTAAGTAAACTGCAGTACATCTAAGAGTGATTTCACCATTGCCATCCATAGTTATAGAAATATAAAGTTCTGCCTGAGCTTCCAGCGAGGTCCTTCTCTTTGCCTTCTGTGGGCTCCATGATTCCTTCCCCAACTTCAGCCTTATCAGTGAAACAAAAAACTCTTGAAGCAAACTCCTCTCAATTTCTCCCTTCTTTCAGTGTTCTCCAGGTCAGTATCAGTAGTAATTGACAAGAACTTCATATAAGTGGTCTCTATACACACATTTTTCTTTTTTTGTAAGTCCTTGCTGATTTACATCCCACCGCCAACCCCCTTGCAGCCCACTCACATCCAGAAACCACCAGATACATACACTTACTTGACTTTCATTTTCCAAATTAAAGATGTCATGATGGTGAAAAACTAGAACAGGTTTCCCAGAGAGGTGGTAGATGCTTCATCCCTGGAGGCATTCAAAGTCAGGCTGGATGGGGCTCTGAGCAACCTAATCTAGTAAAGGATGTCTCTGTTCACTTCAGGGGAGTTGGACTAGATGACCTTTAAATGTCCCTTCCATTCCAAAACATTCAATGATTCTATGATTCTGTGATTCTATGACTCTGTGATCTGGACACTGTAAACAAAGCCAACTGGAAGCAGCATGAATAATTTAATCACTCACTGAGGACTGGTCAGGCAGGCAAGATGAAGATGCTTCCCTCAAATTAATAATGGCTTTTATGGAACCATAAAAGGAGCAATAACTCAATCATTTTTTTAAAGGGCACTGAATATAATGCTTATTAAATGCTGGGTACAGCTGAGGTGTGCACTGGGATGAAATAGAAAGCATGCTCAGCAGCAATACTCCAAATGCATGTTTTCCCCTTTTGCTGACAGGCAGATAACCTGACCCAAGCATTTAATATGGTACTTTTTCTTTTTTTTTTTTATTCTTTTTTTTTTCCCTCTCTTTTTTTTTTTTTTTTAACTGATTTGCTAGGTCATCGTACACCACTAGGAAAAAAAACAAACAAAACCAAACAAACAAAACCCCAGTCTTTTTAAGAAGAGAGACTGTAGTTTCCTCTCTTCTATATCTTATGACTATGTGCCATGTTTAGTGTTGAAAATACAAGCAGCAGTAGCAAGAGGATACCAGGCAAAGAAAATACGTGGGTTCTTTCCTACTCTATTGCTGTTTTACTGCCTAGTTGTGATGATGAACCTTCTGTTCTTAACATTTGCCTCACTCTCCCCACCTCTAAATTAGGGTTAATACTATTTACTAACCTCAGTATGGCAACGCAGTTCACTAATGAGAGGCAGTTCTGCCTGGAGAAGAGTCATGTAACTCTGTATGTTTTGCTTTGATTTCAGCAGTAACCGTATATACATTACTCTCTTCTGCGGAACAAGGAATACCAGATGTGTGAGAGAAAAGTAGTCTGGTGATGAAGGAAACATAAGAAGTTAGTATTCTATTATATGGACATGGGTAAAGCTAATTTTCTCCACCTGGGAGTATCATACTCTTACATACAAAATTAAATAATAATCACAAAAACTTGTTATGCAACAGCTTAATAGATGTAGTATCTCTTCTTAATAGTCCACTGTTCTGCTCACTACGCAATTCTTAAATTGGGTTGCTTTGACCATGATCCACCATCTACCTCTTTCCCCTTAGAACCAACAGATGAAATCATACCATCACAGTTGAAACATCACAAAGCCAAAAGCCAAAGGAAAACTAGATGCACATAAAATACAGTTTGCATAAAACATCACTACAACAAATGAACATAAATCATACTAGATATTAAGTTTTCCAATTTTTCCAGTAGAAACCATCAGGGCTGTACTTGTACAAATGATAGTTCAAACCAATTTAGTTAAACCAAATATTACGATTTTCTCTTCAACTGGCTGTTAAATCTTCCGTCACCATTCCTTGCTGCCCTTTCTACTGTTTCTGTCTCAAAATGGCTTGTTTCCACCCTGGAAATAGACCCCTCCAACATGGACAATTAGAACACACACATGTATGCGCACACAATTGGACACTGACACAGAACATTGCCAAAATGTATATTTTTGGGAAACATGGTTGTTACAAAAACATTTTCACACATCCTACTGCTGATCCAAACAACATCGTATGTCTGATGTCTTCATGGTGCTCTTTTAACAGCTCGTAACCTTCCATTGTGATTTCTTCCGCTTTTCTTGTTGATAACATCTGCAAAGAAAAAAATCCAGAACAATGAACCTGAAACATATTTTTGAACATTTTCTTTGTTTATTGAGGTAATCGGTCTGTATAAAGAGTGAATCCTCACCTGGGTTTTGCCATTCTTTGTAGTGCGTATGAAAAACGTTTGCTTCAACACTCATATCTTTAGACGTGATCTTGTTGTAATGGAAATTGGGTCGTGAGATCCGCGTGGGTTTTTTTTGTTTGTTTGCTTGTTTTTGTGGGGTTTTTTTGGGTTTTTTTTTGTGATAAAAACAGTTTGTTTTAATGATGAACATACATGATAACAACAAACAGTGAAGTAACAGTAACGTTTAACCAGCTATGTCGCGAGTAACATGTTAACACAGATCTCACCACCTGGAAACCAGTGGAACCGGAAGGAGAGAGACCCCCACCCCCACCAGCCCCTTATATATATATATACCCCGAGCATGACATCACGATGGTATCGAATATCCCTTTGACTAGCGACTAGTTTGGTTCAGTAATTCCCGACTAGCCTCTCCCCCTATTTAAAATTAACCCTATCCCAACTGAACCCAGTACAATCCTTCATGTTCTCTTCTCTTTGAAGAACTGCTTGAACAAAAGGAATGTTTATACATCCCTAAAGGAGGCCTAAGGAGATTCTCCATCCTTTACTGGATGTGGGGGAAAATATACTGATAAAGGACGGAGAAAAGTCTGGGATACTTAATGCCTTCTTTGCCTCAGGCTTTAATAGTAAGACTAGATGTTCTTCAGGTACCCACCTCCTTGAGTTAGAAGACAGGGACAAGGAAGAGAGTGAAGACCCCATAATCCAAGGGGAAACCATTAGTGAGCTACTGCTCCATTTAGACACCCAAAGGTACTGAGGGACCTGGTGCAAGTGCTCACCAAACCACTTCCCACGAGAGGAAGTTTAGATTAGAAGTCAGGAAAAGTTTCTTCCCTGTCAATCTTTGGAAGAGACTACCAGTGGAAATGGAGTCATAGATGTGGTTCTTCGAGGCATCATTTAGTATTGAACCTGGCGTCACTGAATTAATAATCAGACCTGGCGATCTGAAAGGTCTTCTCCAAACTAAATGTTTCTATGATTCTATGTAACTTCAGGAGTGGAACAATCACTGTATTTACTGTACTTGAAATCAGGAGTGGTATTTTAACACCATGAACACTAAACCTAATTGAGTTGTCCTACTCTGTCTCATACTGAATGCCTGTCTCTATTCACTTTCCATGCGCTGCACTGAGAAAATGCTGGGTGGATGAATTTGCCATGTGACTATCATTGCTGAAGAACATCTTTCTGTTTACAGCTATCTCACTGAAAATATCATACACTATTTTCCACTGTTTGTAAAAGTCTTCTTAAACTTTTATTTTTTGTTCCACAGATAGTTTTAAAAATAATATGAAAATAGCAAATATTGCATTTACTGATTTATTTCCTATTCCTTTTATTTATTTATTTTACGCTAGGTGCTCTGGTTTTTCAATTGATTAAGAATATTAAGAATTTTATTAAACTTTCATCATTTTTTTTTTACATTTGTTAGAGTATTTTATCATAGAATCAGAGAATCGCCTAGGCTGGAAGGGACCTTAGAGATCATTTTAATCCAACCTCCTTGTCATGGGCAGGGACATTGTCACCTCTGGACTAGATCAGGCAACACATGGGGACCGAACGAGAATCGAACCCGTGACCTTGGTGTTATCAGCACCACGCTCAACTGACTGAACTAACTGGCCCCCTATTATATATAAATATATATTTAAAATACATGTGAATGAAGGTGAAACCTGGTTTAAAAACAAACTGATAGGATTTTGAAAGACATTTCAGAGATCAGGGTCTAGATGGGTCTTAAGTGTCTCGATGCCTGCTAGGATTCGAACCTACATTCCCATGTTATGAATGTTCAACCTACCTGATAGATAATTTTAATAAGACTTGATCTAATCCTCCAAAAGCTACTGAAGGACCACCACCAACTCCGACAGGCTTTGAATAAGTCACTGGAATGAGAAACAGAATGTTTTGTGGTGCTGATGTGTTATATAAAATTTAATTCGTTATCACAATTACAAAGACTATCCTTTTTCCCCATTGCCTATTGTGTAAATATCTCAAAACCCTGTGGGGTTGAGATGTCTTGGCCTGTTTCATGTTCAGTGTTCATTTTCACTCCAATTATTTCTTACTTGCTTTATCTACACTTATAATCTGCCCATTCCTCCCATTTAACATATCCTTTGAACTTTTCAAATGCCTTCTTCTTCTCCTTATTATCTTTGCTTAACCACATCCTTGTCTCTGTCGTCCTATTTTTGATACTTTTTACTGGGATGAATATAGCTGGTATCCATCTTCTATATCTGCCAATTAGATACAGAACTTCATACTCTTTTTTTTTTTTTTTTTTCCTTCATAATGGTAGATTTTCTGCACTGCTGTTAATATCATTTCACTTCCTGAAAATTATTCCATATATTAGATTCTCCAAATCAGTCTTTAGAAAGGGGGGGGGGGAAAGTTACATTAACTTCTGAGATTCTATTTTCACATACACCCGGAGGAATATTTCACATCTGAATATATTATGATCACTAAAGCAGACCCTGGTTGCTCAACTATTTCTGTCGTATATGTCACACCCTGGCTTATTATCAGAGACCAAGTCCAGAATAGCTTCTGATTGCAGTTAGTGCTAAGTACAATTGATAAAGGAGGTGTACAGAGTTAATGACCACCCCATTTCCCTCTGACCCTCCAGGTATTGTCCAATCATTAACAAAAGGGCTGAAATTTATTGTTAATGAATGATCAGCTGGGGAAATAGGGAGCTGGAGATGGAGAAGGAAAAGGAACAGGCATATGTAATGAAATGATTCACGCTTTATTTTTTCTGCACTTTTTTTCAGAAATCTAGATGTCATCAGTGACTTACATAACCCATCACCAACATTTATTCTTATTTCAGTTATCTCCATAGTGGTAGTCAAGATGCTTATATCATTTGTCTCTTTAGGCATAGTATCTTCTCTCTCACGTTATTTTAATTAATCTTCGTTAGCTTATGTAAAGTGCATACGATTGTTACTGTTTTGTGGTGTGTCAGTCATTCATGCCAAACAAACCAGCTAACAGCCCCAAAGGACCTTTATAAATGGAAATTTTCCTCTGCAAGCTGTTAAGCTTAAATGAGAGCATGAAAGCCCTTGCATGAACTTCGTAACCTTCTACTGTGCAGAAGGCTTTGCTAACAGTGATGTCAGCACTTCCCAAGCCAAGGCATCTCCAGATGATGCAATGATCCCGCTCACTGCTCTGCAACTCTGCCACATAAAAATCATCAGTAGAGAACCAGGTTGAGGTCTAGACCTTTGATAAGACCCAGATGTCTCCCATCTTACTTTAAATGATTGCCCAAGGCACATTATTTAACAGTTTATTAGACTTTAATTGAGCATTCAGTATCATTTGTGTCAGAATGACATGAATTTTCTTCTATATGTGTGTTACTGGTCATGTGGTAGGCTCTGACTATGTTCAGAGATGTATAAGGTGAAGGAAAAAAAAAAATCTAAACAAAAAAAAACCCCACACTCTTCTGTACTGAGGAGCCTGTGTCAAACTGAGAAACAAAAAGGAAATGGAGGCATAGAACTAAGATTGACTCAAGGTGTAATCCTAATCCACTGAGTCTTCAAAAAACCTCTGTGACCCAAATCTGCATTTGGATTACAGGGCATGGCACTAGAAGAGGGGTGACAGGTTACCCCTACCTTCCTATTGCGACTTACTGTTTATGTCCTATTTGGTTTTTGAGGCCTTGTTTTTGAGAACTAGTTAAATATTATGCTAATAGAAAGTCTCTGCTGTAAGATAATAGAATAGAAACTGTCATCTTATACTCATCTCATGATTCGTCTTTGCCCATTTGCTCTTGTGTTAATAGTCTCAGTGAAAGAGCTGTGGACTTTATGTAGATGAATTTTGCACTTTAGAATATACTATTCCAGATTCCCAGTTCTGTGCTCTCATTCCAATATTGGCTCTATCTTCTGGGTACATTGTGGGGTTATAGAATATTTCGACATCAGAGAATCTGACTCAGCATTTTTATTAAAATCTCTTTTACAGATTGTGCTGTTATGTCAAATGCTGAACAACAGTGAGGATGTAAGTATCCATTTCCACTTTCTCCCACCTCAGAATAATATTTATATTTATTATGCTGATTCTTCCTAGTTGGTCAGTTATGTGATTCAGCAGAAGCGATGTTCCACACTCCCACCTGTTTGCATTCACTCTATGACTGCCTAGGGAACAATGGGGAAAATAGAGCTTTCACAAGCCATTTTGTTCACTATGTCTCGAAAAGTAATTTGAATCAAAGAGTCACTAACTTAATTGATGGCGATGGCTGCATCCAAAAAACAACCAAAGGAATTGATATTGTGCAAATTGCACGTATATTCCTTTTGAATTTGTGAACATATTCTTGTTTGCCTTGACAGTATTTAAATTACCTTTTGGACAGCTCAACACATTACTTAAGATATGTCTGCATGTGATTTTTTAGCTGCTAACAGGGGCAATAACAGCCTTCCTGTGAAACTAATTCCTGTAACTTCAAGTTCATCTCACTGTTGTGTTTGGGGTTTGTTTTGTTGCTGTTAATTTATGGCACATAACAGTTATTGCTTAACACACAGCATTTTAGTCCCTGTGCCTTTTCATCAATGCAGCTTATGAAAGACTCTGGTGACCTAGTGGTTCCCTCACTAGAGTACAACTGACAGTGACAAGTAAAGTTCCAGTAAAGTGCCTGGGAAGGACATATACTCTGTCAGAGGCTTATCTAACACATTTAGATATGATTTGTGTTCAACTAATTTTAAATGCTTAGATGAGTTACATGAAGTCAGAATGCAGTTGACTGGGATTCCTGCTATAGTTGTTGGACAAAGGCACGCAACATTCAGAAGGTATTCACTGCAGTTCCTTGGGATTTTGGAATCAACACCTTGGTCTTTAGTATGGAGAAAAAAAAAAAAAAAAAAAAGGTCTGTTTAACCCTGTTTTGCAAAGAGTTCACTATTCACAAAATGTTTAATAGTAGCTCCATAAGGCAATGACTGAAATTCATATTTATCACTCAGAGAATTTTCAAACATACACTCATAGCATTTGCTGTAGAAGATTCTAACATAAACAGAACAAAGAATAGGTGAGGAAGCAGAGCTGAAAGACAAATGTGACCTCTCAAAATGACAAATTAAGTTAGTTTTAGAGGTAAGTTATTTATACATATCTTTCTGTGTGTGCATGTGTGTGAATGTGTATGTGTGTGTACAATTCTCGTCAGAATTGTGATGGTTTTCTTAGATAAGGAAATGATTTGAGAAAACACTTGTCTAATTTTTTCTAGCTCAAATTAGAAAATAAAAACATGTTTATTTGGTATTGAGGAGCAAAAATCAATATATTATTATTTTTACATACATACATATATGTGTGTGTGTGTGCAAAATATGCCTGTCATGACTTTCATTAGATGAGTGACTTCACAAATATTAAAAGCTGCAGAAACTCCAAATAAACTGCATACCTTGGAAGACTAACGTTATATTAACCAAGCTTGAAATAAGGAAAGTTAAATCACACTTAACTAAATTATTCCCCCAGTTTCAACTAGATCTGTTTTATTTAACTGTCTGTCCAAACTGTTTGGGCAACAGAAATGTTACTCAATGTACAGCTCATTAGGGAAAGAACAGTGATTCGTTTTTTGTCACATTCCATCAAGAAATTAGATTAAACAACTGCACCTGAGATTAAAAACATGGTCCAAGCCTGAAAACAACTTATTTTTCTTCTAGGCAGTGACATGAGTGATAAACCATGTTTGCTCCATACTTAAAGACAAACCACTGTAAACTACCAGGTGCTTATTTTGGTCCTGAACTGAGAAAACTGGATGGCCAAGCCAATTCTGTCTTCCAGGAATAAAAACTTAATACAAACACCACAGTCCTGGGGAACAATTCCACTTCAAGAACTAGTTTCCTAGTGTCTAGTCACACATTAAAAAAAAAATCCAATTCCTTGAACAGTTCCTCTTTCACTATGATCTGTAATATAATCTTATAAAACTGAACAAAACCAAGGCATCCAATAGCGGGTTTTTCTTTTGTTTTCAAGCACCAATGATATTTGCACATGGAGGACTTTCAGTCTAGTGTGACTTGAGATTTCTGCACAAAACACTGACAGAACTTCTAACAATTGATTTTAGAAAGGTTGCACCAACCCTTAATTTTAAAAAAAAAAAAAAGACAAACCTTTTTCATATTTTTGTTGTTTTGATCAAATTTTTTCTTTAATTTCCTTCTCTTATCCAGTGACTTCCTTTACATTCATATATTGTATGAGTATTTATAATGGTATAAATATGTAGAGAAACATTCATATACGTAGCTCAAATTATTTTGTTATTTTGCCATTCTTTTTATTTTTGCTATAAAATTCTGCTGAAGCCAAGCAACAAAAAAATAGTAATAAAAACCCAAATAACGGCATTCTTCACCTTCTCGATATTCTCGTAATGTTCCATGCATATGAACCACCCTTGGCAAAAAAAATATAAAAATTTAAAAATCAACTTTCTGTGCCTGCAAGCAGATACTGATTAGCCTAACAACAGCAACTATATATATATATAATTAATTATAAGCATCTCTCCCTCCCCAAAACAGAAAACTGTTATGTATCAGTTTGGGGCATTAATGTATCTGATAAAGTATTTTGAGTTCCCACAATGCTCCATCTGGTGATAAACCTCCACTAGAACTCACTGTGATGCAACATATTTGAAGCCCCCAGAGGCAGCTGATGCACATTAAGATGCCATTAATGTCCATTTTACATGTCTGAGTTCTTCCTCCGAGTTGGGCTTCCTTTGTAAAATGTGACTGTGGGGCTATTTCCATCCAGATGTCACAGTGTGTATCTGTATTTGTTTATGGTATTTAATGATATCTTCTGGCTGGGCAGAATAGTCTTAGAATGCAGTGTATTGTTTTCAGACAAAAGTGGTAGCTGCCATATGAATATGTAATGTTTCAATGCAGCAAAATTAAAGAAGTAAAAAAAGGGAAAAAAATGCCACTCATAGATGAAGAGGATGAAAGAATCCAGTAACAACATTGCTAAGCTTTTAAAATAAGATTTTAATGAAAAAGAATTAGGCCTTGATTCAACATAAATTGCACAATTTACATGCTTACATTAAGCATGTGTTTAAATTGAGCACAAGCACTTTGCTACCTGGGGATTTGGTGAAGATCCGCTACAAGAAAAGCCTTGGAAAATGCGAGGATGCAGTAGGCTAGTACTCTGAACCAAGACAGGTTGCTATTTCTCTTGTTTATTCTGCAGATCTGCAGTCTTGTCTGATCTGGTTTTCCATGTATGCTGCACCCTTTCACTTACATGCGTTGGGTGAAGCATGACCACTCCTGAAGGTGTGGGCCTTGTCTTTTGCTCTTCTGTGGACAGCCAGGCTGAGAAATTAAGTGCTAGAGGCAACATCACAATTTGATTTTCTTGTCGTTGTTAAGGTTAGTGGCAGTGACTTCCAACAGCCACATATAATTAATTAGAAGATCTCCGAGACACCATGTTACCTCTGACTACAGGTAGGGCACGACTTATCTAAAAGATCAAAAGTCACTTTTCATTCACTTTCTAAAACAGTGACTTCAGGATTGGAAGATGATGAGGCTAATATTGAAGCAGACTGAAGTAATAAGAATTTTTTTCTTTAGCTGTGTTTTTGAGCCTTTAAGATTCATGTTTTTTGCTTTTCTCAGTACTTGTGGAAACAAGAAGCTTTATTTTTAACACTATGTAGTAACAAAACTGAATCCCTTTACCATCACGAGTTCACAAAGGTCTTTAAAGCGTAAGGGACTACAAGACTCGTGGCACAATCCTGAATATTGTCAATACCATAATACCCTGATGAGGTCAAGGGGAGTTTTGCCGTGGGCTTGTCTGAACTCTCATCAGCGAAAGGGGCTTGGTAGTGCAAGTAAGTGCAAATTATTCTTTCATGATGTAAAGTAAATTGCCTAGATCTGCTGTTGATTTTCCTGGCAGTCTTGGAAAAACAGTATTCCTTAACTTGCCAGTTTGCAAACTGAGGGTAACTTTGCACACCTAGTTTTTGAAAAGGAATTTGACAACAATGCTAGAAAAATGAGAACAATCCTTGAGCTTTAGACCTGAAGGAGAAGCTATTTTTGCCAGATGTGGCTGTACAACTTGCAGAGGAATAGTTCCGATAGTATCTCATGGGAGGCATTACACACAGTCTGATTTCATCACCGCTTCAGGCAAGCCTTGGTGCTCCAGATTTTGCCGTGCATTTTGATCCCCTGTACCATTCTGATACAAGCAGAGAAGGATGCACGCAGAAAAAAAACAGAAAAAAGAAAAAAAGAGAAAAAAAGAAAAAAAAAAAAAAGAAAAAATCTTCTTCCTCTTAATGATGCCAAATGTGAATGGTACAATAAAGTACATGTGTAGCCATATTATCTTCTTTCCAAAATGAGGTGCACAGAAATTGAGAAGTGCCCATCACACAGTATGAATATGCAAGTAGTCATTACAAGAACCATCCTCCCAAATGTGGCAGCAAAGCTTTGGAGGTCTGACGAAGATGATTTCATGCCATCTGCCACCTGCTTCTGAAGGATAATGGCTGGCTGGTGTGTACGAAGCTTGTTCTAAATGTTATCATACTGTCTTCTTTCTTAAATTATGTGGCTAAAATGAGCCTGTCTTTGTTTTATTTCAATTGACACCAGATGCAGGGACTTGGATTCGGGTTTTCTGTTTTGCAAACACAGGCTTGCCAAAGAGAAAGGAGGAATGATAGGCAAAGCAGCTCAGATAACAGAAGAAACACTTCTGATAAGCCTTCACTTAAATTTATCTTAAAAAAACCCCAAACAAACAAACAAACAAAAAACCCCACAAATAAAACCAGGATTTGATATCACCTCTGAATGGTATTAAAGGAACAAAGAATCATGTTGTTTCAGGTCTTTTTCTAACTCTGCTAAAAAAATTGATCATCATTATAAAAATCCAGGCCTAAAATATGTTCTTTGTGTCAGCCTAGTACACCGGGCAATATTGCAAATAATATTAACAGAAGGTACTGTAATATTAACTGTAACAATCATCAACATAAAGTTGTTTAACTTAACCCTTTAATTCTTCTTTGTATTATGATAGGACAAAAAATTTGTTTCATTTCACATGAACATTTTAAATTTTTATCCAATTATCACAGTAAAACCTGAGAGATTTGTTAATATCTGGTTTTCCAAGGAAATCTGAAAGGACAGTTCTATCCTCAACAAGGTAAGGATTGTTCACCTTCCTTTAACAACCACGTCATGGACACGTCTTCCCCAAATTTTACAATTTTACATCAACATTAGCCTCTAATTAGTATCTAATCTTGAAGTTATGAAGAGGGAAGGTGAGATAACTAAGCCTACTAAGAATAAGCCCAGGGGAACCACATCAGGGCCCATAGGATGGTGGATTAGTGAGGAACCTTGCTCTGCCATCTCAACTGGGACAAGAGATAAGTGTTTAAAAATCATTGAAACATCTGAGAGGGGTCCCTTAGGAAACAGGACTCACACACACAAAAAAGTGTTGGAATCATTAGCTCACCCGAGGTGCATCTATACCAGCAGTATGTGCAGCTGTCCTGGGTTTAGCCCCTAACCCGTGACAGCAACAAACAGGGAGCTTGAAGCCATGACGTAGCAGGAAAACTATGACACAGTAGCCATCACAAAAACATCGTGGGATACCTCACATGACTGGAGTGCCACATTCAATGGCTACAAGCTCTTGTTCAGGGATAGACAGGGAAGGAGAAATGGTGCGATGGCCCTGTATGTTAAGGGAGGTTGTGAAAGCTGAGAAATTGAGCAGAGTGATGATGAGGTTGAAAGTGTTTGGATTAGGTTAAGGGTCAATAAAGATAATACTGCTGTGGGAGTCTGCTCTAGACCTCACAACCAGAGCAGCAAGAGATAAAACTTTCTATAAACAGTTGGGAGAAATCTCATACTCACTTGCCATTGTTCTTGTGGGGGACTTTAACCTGCCAAGTATCTGCTGGGAGCACAACACAAGAGAGGGAACAATCCTGAAATGTGTGGATGACAACTTCCTCACATGGCTGGTAAGTGAACCAACTAGGGAAGGTGCCCTGCTGTACCTCCTGTTTGCAAACAGAGAAGGTCTAGCGGAAAACGTAGCAGTTGAAGGCTGCCTGGGGACCAGCAATCATGAAATTATCAAGTTCTCTATTCTTGGAAATTCTAGGGAGAGTGACAGCAGAACTGTCACTTGGGACTTCCGAAGGGCAGGCTTTCATCTGTTTGGGAGGTTACTCGATAAAATACCTTGGGAATAGGTTTTGAGGGCTATAGAAGTCCAGGAGGGCTGGACATTACTTAGGGGGGAAATCTTGAGAGCACGGGAGCAGGCCATCACTATGTGCCCTAAGACAAGCCGGCGGCATAGAAGACCAGCCTGGCTGAACAGGGATATATGGCTGAAGATCAGGGGAAAAAAGAGAGTTTAAGATCTCTTGAAAAGAGGCCAGGCCACTCACAGGGAGCATAAGGATGACATCAGGTTATGTGGGGAGATTATTAGAAGGTCCAAGGCCCAGCTGGAAATTAATCTGACTTTGAAAGCAAAGGACTGTAAGAAAAGTTTTTATAAATACATAAATAAAAAAAAAAAAAAGAACAGAGAGAGCCTTCATCTCCTGCTAGACCCAGAGGGAAATATAGTAACAAAAGACAAGAATAAGGCTGAGGTGCTTAATGCCTTCTTTGCCTCAGTCTTTTGCAACACTAACACCTGTACTGAGGGAAGCCAGCCCCCCAAGCCAAGAATATGGGACTGGAAGTAAAATGTCCCCCCCCACAATTCATGAGGAGATGGTCAGGAACCTACTACTACATGTCAACGTCGATAAATCTATGGGGTCAGATGGGATACACCCTAGAGTACTAGGTGGATTGGCGGAGGTTCTCGCCAGACCACTCTCCATCATTTATCAACAGTCCTGGCTGACTGGAGAGGTCCCAGCTGATTGGAAGACAGAAAATATAACACCCATCTATAAGAAGGGAAGGAAGGATGACCCGGGAAATTATAGGCCTGTCAGTTTGACTTCAGTCCCAGGGAAGATGATGGAGCAGAATCCTGACTTCCATTATGCAGCACATGTAGGACAACCAAGTGATCAGACCCAGTCAGCATGGGTTTGTGAAGGGAAGGTCCTGTTTGACAGACCTGATCTCCTTCTATGACTGGGTGACCCCACTTGCTCAATGAAGGCAAGGCTGTGGATGTCGTCTACCTTGACTTTAGTAAGGCATTCGACACTGTTGCCCACAGCATTCTCCTAGAGAAATCGACTACTCTTGGATTGGACAGACATACGCTTCACTGGGTGAAAAAGTGGTTGGATGGCCGAGTCCAGAGTTATGATCAACGGAGTTAAATCCAGTTGGTGGCCGGTCATGAATGGTGACCCGCAGGGCTCAGTGCTAGGGCCACTCCTGTTTAACATCTTCATCAATGATTTGGACCAGGGGATAGAGTATACTCTCAATACGTTTGCAGAAGGCACCAAGCTGGGCGGAATTGTTGATCTGCTTGAGGGCAGAGAGGCTCTCCAGAGGGGTCTGGATAGGTTGGATGACTGGGCCAAGGCCAACATCATGAAATTCAAAAAGGCCAAATGATGGGACCTGCACTTCGGCCACAACAACCCCCAGCAGCACTACAGGCCTGGGAAGGAGTGACTGGAGAGCTGCCAGGCAGAGGGACCTGGGGGTGTTGATGGACAGCAGCTGAACAGGAGCCAGCAGTGTGCCCAGGTGGCCAAGAAGGCCAAGAGCATCCTGGCTTGTGTCAGGAATGGTGTTGTCAGCAGGAGCAGGGAGGTGATCATGCCCCTGTACTCAGCTTTGGTGAGGCCTCACCTCGAGTACTGTGCCCAGTTTTGGGCTCCTCACTACAAGAGGGACATTGAGGTGCTGGAGAGGGTACAGAGGTGGCCTGTCAAGCTGGTTAAAGGCTTAGAAGTCGTGTGAGGAAAGGCTGAGGGATCTGGGGCTTTTTAGCCTGGAGAGGAGGAGATTGAGGGGACACCTCATCACTCTGTACAACTACTTGAAATGAGAGTGATAGGATGAGGGGAAATGGATTTAAATTGAACCAGGGGAAGTTCAGTTTGGATATTAGGAAGAATTTCTTTACTGAAAGGGTTGTCAGGCATTTGAACAGGCTGCCCAGGGAGGTGATTGAGTCACTGTCCCTTGAGGTGTTTAAGAGACAGGTGGATGTTGCATGGGAGGAATCATTTAGCCAGTTGATAGGGCTGGAACGAAGGTTGGACTCAATGATCTTCTAGGCCTCTTCCATCTGATATGATTCTGTGATTCTATGGAACTAACAAACAGAAACATCTTCTAGCTTAATGGTGTCCCATGTGTGATAAAGGCAATCTTCTGTCTGTGAGACCCTCTGATGTTACCCGTGGTCTCTAAAAGCCTGAGATAGGACAGTGCTGTGTTGAACTGTTCCTTTCCTTCTTTATTCACATTCCTGGGAAAAGGAGTGTGTAGAAAACTAACCTGGATTTTATAACTGATCTTTTCAGACAGCCTGTTTAAGATGGAAAAAACATGCACTATGAAATTCTTTACCATACCACAGTGCTAGAGGACTATGTGTAGAATGGAATTTTCATTATTTAAATTTTAGAGAAAGAAGAAAAACCCGCACACTACATTTTGTATGCAGAGGACTTACCCTGTTCATAATAGAAATAGAATGTTGTCTACAGTAAAATACATTTGATAAGCACAGCCACCTTTCTTCTCTTATTCACTGTCAGGGTGCAGTGAGAGTGAGGCTGCTCCACGGGAACGAACAAGCCAAAGGTGACCCAGCACAGGCAGTGCCCTCATTGACAAGGCAGTTTTGTGGGGTTCTGACATGGCAAGTGAACATGAGTACTGATAATACTGTGAAAGGGTGAATTAAATCTACCGTATATCCACGCATCCCATCAGGATGAAAAAGAGATGGAACTGGAAAAATGGCTAGAGAAAAGCCATAGTGCATGTCTGAGAGAACTGTCCAGGTGATGAGTAACCCACAGTACAGGTCCAAGGTCCACTCAGGAGGCAGGGCTGAAGACTGGCATCCTATGGTGACTTGTGTCCAGGACTGAGCTGAATCTGATTCCTGTGCCATGGCAGTAGGTGGGTAATGGTCTTGGGTGAGGTTGGTCAAGGTCATTCAAAACTGTTGGTGCCCTCAGGATCCTGACACTCCACCTGTAGGACTAATCTTATACTTGTGCAGCAGGGATTCAAGTGACCAAAAGGTCATTCTGGAAACCAGGTGACAGTGACAGTGACATCTCGTCTTCTCCACAGTCTGACTAGGACAACCCACAGAAATGGCCATGGTTCTTTTCTCACTTTCATATCTAAGTTTCCTTCTCTTGGAAACCGAGATATGGACTATGTGGTTGGCCTTTCAGTACATCTATTTCATTAGAGAGTTGCTGGCCAAGCTGAAGTAAGACTTCATGTATATCAGAGTGCTCAACCCGTCCATACATTGATCAATTGCTTTTCTAGCTCAAACGGTTATTTTCTTTCTCTTTCTTCTCCTTAAAGAACAATGAAAGAGACTGGGTCTGGTTACCTGATATAAATTAAACTCCTCTTCAAATCATTGTAGGGCATTTTAGGGCATCACAGATATGTCAATCACAGAATGTCTTGTACTACAGTACATGAGAGGTGGAAAGTACCGTGAGAAGAGGAAAGAGTAAGAACATCTTGACTTTTTTTTTTTTTTTTTTTCCAAAAGGAACTTAAAAAGGCAAGTAAAGCACTGAAGAAAATAACTGTATAATTCTGTTATATGCACTGTGTACTGAGCCTACCCATTAACATAGCAGAGTTCATGGACTCTAATAAAGAGGAAATTACCCTATATTTCAGCACTGTGTTCACAGAGTTCCTTCGCATGTTTACAATCAGTGGGTAGCTATTGAACTCACAAAGCTTTTTTTACCTCAACCTAGCAGCCTGCCGTACTGAGGCATATTACGACGGGATGTGCAAGTGAATATAAAGTAAGAAGCATTGCTCTTAAATGTTTGCAATTTTCTGGTTCCTCAGTCCCTAGCAAATGTCTCATTGTGTTCGACTAATATTTACAGATTTTTCTATACAGATGTTTTTGTATGATTTTTATTATTTCTCCTTTCCAAGGTTAGGTTTTTCCAGAATGGCTTTAACTGCAGAAGTAAATTATTCAGGTGTATACAAATGAGCTTCTCTGTAAATTCAAAGTCCCTCATAAATAAGGGAGATGTGACGTTTTCACCTCAGCTGCTACTACAACCTTACAAATCTCATAAGCTCAAAACAGATCCCTGGCCTAAACATCACGTAAAAGTCCCACCTTTTCAGGGGAATAGAAGTTCATTTGCTCACTCACCCAAAGTAAAAATTGTAAAGGGATTCTCCAGCCTTCCGCTGGAACAGGAGGTAGCAAGAATGTTAAATTTGTATACTGTGAGCTAAATAATTTTATATATATATATATATATATATATATATATATATATATAAAATACATGTACATGTATTTCTTCTGTCGCCACTTCCACAACAATAGGATACCTAAATTTAACTAAGGTCACAGGCTTAAGTACCAGTTGAGGAAATGCAAACTGCAAAATAATAGCGCAAAATAAGTCAGTCAGAAAGGTGGAGTAGAATAAAAGGGAGAGGAAAAGGTGGCCTTTAAGACACAGAGGAAGAGAGAGGCATGACTTTTAAATAGTAAATGCTGCCTTCTCAAATATTTTTGTTTACAAAACTTGAACAGAGCAGAATGGTACCTTAATTTGATGGGAAACTGATCATAAGAAACTGAAACCCAATCAAGTAACCAAAAATCAAAAAAAAAACCTCCAACAAAAACTCAAAAATTAAACCCACCCATGAAGAAAAAATATTTTTGATCTCTTTAAAGAAGAAGAATACAGTTCTGTGGAAGGGCATATGAAAACTGTTCCATGGAATCCCCTCGCTAAACACATAATGTAAACCAAAGGAGCAGTATGTGAGAGTAAACCTTTATTTTAAAGCATAGCGCAACTCGATTCAGCTGTGGTCTGAAATTTTCTTGATGGTTTATGTGTCTCATTCTCATCCCTTATCAATGTTCATTTCTACCTTCAGTGGAGACCAGGGACAAGTGGAGTTCCTTAGGGGTCTATTCTGAGTCCAGTGTTGTTCAACATCATTGTCCATGAAATGGACAATGGCATTGAATACGCCCTCAGCAAGTTTGCTGATGACACCAAAATATGTGATGCGGTGGACTCACTTGTGGGAAGGGATGCCATCCAGCGGGACCTTAATGTGCCTGAGAAATGGGCCAATGCAAACTGTATGAGGTTCAACAAGTCAAAATGCAAGGTCCTGCACCTGGGTCAGGCTAAACCCAGGCACTCTAAACCCAGAGTATGTTGAGAGTAGTCCTAAAAGGAAGGATTTGGGAGTGTGATAGATGAGAAGCTCAAAATGAGCCAGCAGTGTGCTCATGCAACCCGGAAGGCCAGCTGTATTCTGGAATGTATGAAGAGAAGTGTAGCAAGCAGGTCAAGAGAGATGATTCTCCCCCTTTACTTTTTTGACACTCTACATCAAATACCGTGTCCAGTTCTGGTGTCCCCACCATAAGAGGAATGTAAAACTGTTCAGAGGAGGGCCACAAAGATGATGCAGGGGCTGGAGCACCTCTGCTATGAGGGTAGGTTGAGAGAACTGGAAGTGTTCAGCCTTGAAAAGAGAAGATTTCAGGGTGACCTAGTAGCTACCTTCCAATACCTGAAGGGAACCTGCAGGAAAGCTGTGGAGGGACTTTTTACAAGAGTGTCCAGTGACAGGACAAGCGGAAATGGATTTAAGCTAACGGAAAATAGATTTAAATTGGATCTTAGGAAAAAATTCTTCAGTACGAGGGTGGTAAGACTCTGGCACAAATTGTCCAGAGAAGTTGTGGATGTCCCCTCCCTTGAGGTGTTCAAGGCCAGACTGGAAGTTCAAGGCCAGACTTGAGTAACCTGGTCTAGTTAGAGGCATCCCTGCCCATAGCAGGGAGGTTGGATGATCTCTAAGATCCTTTCCAACCTAAGCAATTCTATGACTCTCTGATTCTATGATTCTCTACCTTCTTAACTACTTCTGTCTGTCTCTCCCCTCCCAACATTACTGGGGCAATTCACAGATCTCTCACTTTTCAAATGTTAAAGCCTCTTTCCTAAAGGCCCACACTTGCCTGGTGGATATGTACTTTAATTAAAAGTAATATATCTTTCTTTTTTTTTCTTTCCTTCTAATCTCTAACTAAAGGCTTGTCCTTGGAGATTTCATTCTTGAGGGCAAGGTGAATGAAATTTACTTGTTTGCCTGGGGTATACCAAGTAAATTTAAGACAACTGTTTTATTATTATTATTGTTTCAGCATAAGCCTTAAGATATGACACTCACCAGAAGGAGGAACAAGGGGATAAGAATTCTTTAGCGCTTGTCCCCAAGCCTGCTTAATTTTTACCTTAAAAATAACAGGTCAGTCCTGTTAAAATTAAATACAGCCGTGATGAAGTAAATGGCAAAGTTGCTGTTGGCTTCAAAGGAATGAAGGTCTCACCCGTTGTCTCACAACATAATCTCCTCTGCTCGTGTAAATCAGTGTCACTCCCCTGACTTTAAATCAATAGTGTTTTTCTGATACATGTTGCCTCCATATGCCTTTATATTCACATGTAAGTCTCCATGTGCTGCATTAATCAGGACACTTTCTCACAACTTTTCACTGGGCCAGTTAAGTGCTTCTGAGTGGGAGTACTATGGATGATAAGGAAGCACTTCAAAACACACAAGCTCGTTCCTCACTCCGACACTGGTAGCGTGGTCCTCAGGAAAGAAAAATATAGTTGGGTTTGTTTTTTTTTAAATGGAGTAGCGTGTCCTTTGGTTTTGTAAGGTAAAGGAGAG
The DNA here is from genome assembly GCA_020746105.1 of Trogon surrucura. Taxonomy (NCBI): domain Eukaryota; kingdom Metazoa; phylum Chordata; class Aves; order Trogoniformes; family Trogonidae; genus Trogon; species Trogon surrucura. The sequence goes on along the minus strand of CM036658.1, from coordinate 80,947,656 downwards.
GAGATAGACCATCAGGATGAATTAGGGCTTCAGGAACTAAATTATGAGATATCTGAAGGAATATAATGACAGCATTCAATAGCGAAGAACCTAAGAGAAACAAAAAGAGGTAAGGACACGTGGAGATTGCTGGAAACACATTTTCTTCATGTTGTACAGGAGAGGTGTGGAACATGCAACCACTTTCTTAGTAGAGGGGATGGGTTTTTTAAGTCTCTAATTTTTTTTTGTGTCCAGCTCATAAGGTAGCCCCCAAGTGCAGAAATGTTCTGTGTGCCTTGTAGTTGACTTCTCAGCAGTGACAGGGTCAGCTAAGCCATTTTGTGCTATTTTGACATCACTTGTCATCCTTAAAAGATATTTGGAAAGCCTTTAAGTAACATAGAGAAGTGCCTGTTTGGGAATGATGGAAATTATTATCTTCAATAGGGGTAACAATGTTTATCTTCTGACAGCCCTGGTCTTCTGGGAGCACATCCAATGCTATAGCTGGAGTCAGAAAAGTGTGAGCCAAGATCTTCCAAGTCTAAATGTTTGAAACTGATGTCTATGTTTCAACAGCTAAGTAAGCAGTCTAATCTTGAGCAATGATGTGCTGGGTAGGCAGGATCTTTCCAAGGCAACACATTTACTTATGTATTCAAATTTGGACTGAAAATGCTACCTTCAGGCCATTAGAGTGGAACAAATCATTGCCAAAGTTTCAAAAAGAAATAGAGGATGTTTTGGTGTCTGTAAATTGATATCGAACCACAGGATACAATGTCTTATTTAGAAGAGTCATCTTTTCAGTACACAGAGCACCAGCAGAAAAGTTAATGGCCTGTCCTTCATGCTGCCAATTAATGGAGGTGTGCTTTTAGCAGCAGAAGTACCACTGTGCTGCTTCCTGGTTTTTCTTAAAGTTGGCCACTGCTGAGACAAGTGACTGTTTAAACAAATCTTTAATATAACTACAAATGTTGCCACTTTCCCTTGTAGAATGGAATTTACTTGTATTATTACTTTTTTTTTTTTTTTTTCCCCCCAACTAACTCTAGTGCCAATAGACCCAAACTAAGAATGGGATATGAACTCTGACTCTGAAAATGTAATGATCCTACCAGATGAGCTGGCAATTTAAATAGCCAGAATAGACAAGTGAATTCTGTCAGTCCTATTACACAGGTGGGGAACTCATTAAACATTGTGCCCTAGATTATACACTTATTTAGGGGTAGAACTATGGGTTGAACCCAGATCTCCTCTATCCCAGCTGAGTGCATTAGCCACTGTGGGTAATAAGGCCAGAAAGGGTAATTTTAAGCCGGAAAGAAAAGGAATCAAGGGAGCAAGCAGCAGAGTTGTTAGTGTAGCTGTGGTTTTGCATATGTGTGGAAAAGGAGAGCAAGGGTCATTCTGTAGAGACCTAAAAAGAGAAGAATAAAGATTGGAAAGTGACTCAGGAAATAACTCTGCGAAAAGATGGAGCAATTAGCCTTTTCTTATTTTCTTTCTTTGCATTATCCCTTTAAACTTTATTGATTTTTTAACCACGTATATACAATGTTTTATTTTTTGTTTTATTATAACACTCACCATCTCTTCAAATTCCTATTGATCTGGCTTTTGCTTTAATCATCCAATTAATACAGCTCCTGAAAAACTCAAGGGAGATGTACCTAATGCTGAGAACAAAAAAACATACAGGCAGAGCTGTGCTTATGACCCTGTTGGAGGGTTTTTGATTATGCCTAACTACTGTGATCAATACTTCATGACTTTTGCATATTGGGTGAAATGTAAATGGTATTTATTTTTTTTTTCTCAATAGGTTTTATTTAAAACTAATTTGCCCCATTCTACTTAAGTCACACAAATGCAAATTTCAAGTGCTTTCTTCTAAACTACAAAAAAAAAGACAGAAGCATTTAGCCATAAATAAAGTGGGTCTATATAGGTGTGTGTATGTACATGGAGGTTCGGTATTGGATATTGTGGGTGTATTCCTCCAGAATCAAGAGAGGAGTCTTACACCTTGTAAGAACTCAGGTGTTCTATAATTCTCCATGCTAGAGCAGTAGTCCTTGTTTGCATTATAGACACTAAAACAAAGCTGGAAAATATGTTCTGAAAGAAACTGGTGTTTTTCCTGCAGTTCAATGAGAGTTATATTCAACCCTCTTTCCTTTATGGCTTCCCTCCCACTCATCTCCAAAAAGGGTCCTGAAAATGAAATACAAAACCTTTAATTATGGAAAATTAAAAAACTACTCATCCTCCAATTCTTTCTTCAGACCATCAACCCCTAATACTAAATTGGAATTCAGATATTTCTGGTTGCTCCATTGATTTTTTTTTTCTTGTTTCTTCTTATAAAAGTTGAAAAAAAAAATCCAGTGAATCTTTCCAGCAAGTTTCAGAGAAAACATCTTCAATCATTATCAAACTCATATATCATTAGAACACAGCTCTGCATTCTGTGTTCCATAGCTTTTCAGTGTAATGTCTCCTGTACATTCCTGTACCTGTCTAGTGGATGAGGGGAAGGCTGTGTCTGTAGTCTACCCCGACTTCAGCAAAGCATTTGACACATTCTCTCATAACATCCTCCTGAAAAGGCTGGCAGTCCGTGGCTTGGGTAAAAAAATGATTGGGTGATCAGCCCCAGAGAGTGATGGTGAATGGTGCTGCATCCAGTTGATGTCTGGTGACCAGTGGTGTCCCCCAGGGATCAGTATGGGACCCAGTCCTGTTCAACATCTTTATTGACCACCTCGATGAGAGGATTGAGTCTACCCTTAGTAACTTTGCAGATGACACGAAGCTGGGAGGGAGTGTTGATCTGCTGGAGGGTCGGATGGTGCAGAGGGACCTGGACAGGCTGTGTTGATGAGCCGATGGTATGAAGTTCAACCAGACCAACTGCAGGGTCCTACACTTTGGCTAAAATAACCCCCTGCAGTGCTACTGACTGGAGGAGGAGTGGCTGGGGAGCGGCCCGGCAGAGAAGGACCTGGGGGTGCTGGGTGACAACCAGCTGAACACAAGCCAGCAGTGTTCCCAGGTGGCCTGGAAGGCCAATGACATCCTGGCTTGTGTCAGGACCAGTGTGGGCAGCAGGAGCAGGGATGTAATTCTGCCCCTTTGCTCAGCACTGGTGAAGCCTCACCTCGAGCCCTGTGTGCAGGTCTGGGCCCTCACTGCAAGAGAGACCTTGAGGGGCTGGAGTGGGTCCAGAGGAGAGCAACGAGGCTGGGGAAGGGACTGGAGGGACAGTCCTGTGAGGAGAGGCTGAGGGAGCTGGGGGTGTTCAGCCTGGAGAAGAGGAGACTCATGGGGGACCTCATCACTCTCTGCAACTCCTTGAAGGGAGGGTACAATCAGGTGGGGGTTGGGCTCTTCTCCCAGACAACGAGTGACAGGACGAGAGGGCACGGCCTGAAACTACATGAGGGTTGGTTTAAGTTGGATGTCAGGAAACACTTTCTCATGAAGAGGGTGATCAGACATTGGAATGCGCTGCCAGGGCAAGTTGTGGTCATCATTCCTGGAGGTGTTTAAGGAGAGGCTGGATGTGGCACTTAGTGCCATGATTTAGCTGATGTTATGGTTTTGGATCATAGGCTGACTTGATGATCTCAGAGGTTTTTTCCAGCCTCAACAATTCTGTGATTCCTCTAAACTACCAGTACTGAGCACTCCCCATCTATTGTCCTTCTATAGGATGCAATGTGAGAACCCTGGTCGGGAACACGAGCAGGTGTGACTTCACACACAATGTCACTGCTCAAAGTAAATCTGAGAACCATGTCTCAAGAGATGGAGCACATCAGCTCTCCCCAATGCTTCTGGAAATATGTTCTTTTCCTCTTTTCCAGCTTTCAGATGGGTCAAGTTAGCTTGTAGGTGTTCTTTCCTTCACTCTTTAGCAGTGATTATCTTTGCCATTTCATTTTATTTTACATCTCTGCATGTCAGCTGTGACACACTGTGCTGCTGGTCCTCAGTTCATGATGGTAGGACTACGTAATTGTGCTTGGAAGATGTTTCCAGGTTTATTTTTTTAAAAAAATAAAAATATTTTCATTTTATTTATTTTATTATTTTATTTTTAGCTGAAACAGAGACTCTCACAAAGAACAAATACGATTCTGCTTGCTTGATCAGCTCGTAAATTTTGGGCCAGAAAGAGATGGAAAAAACATAATTTGTTGTTTCTTAAGTTAGGCTACAATTTCTCTTGGACAGAGATTATGTTATACAGAAGACATATTTGATTTTTAGTACAGGGAAGACCTGAAGGGAATTTAAACACCTTTGTCAAACAAAGGACCATTTAGTTCCATGTCCTGTCTGCAGTTATGATCAGAAGCAGATGTTCGTGTATGAGGATAGAAACAGGGTAAGCATATAAAGACATACAGATAGGGTAAGCACAGAAGAATGGGAGGAAAGACACGTGTACCTGTAGACTTTTCCAGCTTCCAACAGTTTGATGACTCTGCTGAGACAGAAGTCTCAGATTCAACAAGGCTAAGTACTGGGTCCTGCACTTGGGTCACAACAACCCACAGCAACGCTATGGGTTTGGGGAAGAGTGGCTGGAGAGTTGCCTAGGAGAAAAGGACTTGAGGATTTTGGTTGACAGTCGGTTGAACATGAACCAGCAGTGTGCCCAGGTGGCCAAGAAGGACAACAGCATCCTGGACTGTATCAAAACCAATGTGGCCAGCAGCACCAGAGAAGGAATTATCACCCTGTACTCGGCACTGGTGAGGCCAGCCCAGTAATCCCGCGTTCAGCATTGGGCTCTTCACGAAAAGAAACACATGGAGATGTTGGACTGTGTCCAGAGAATAGCAATGAAGCTGTGGGAGGATCTAGAGAACAATTCTTAAAAAGAGTGGCTGAGTGACCTGGAGAAAAGGAAGCTGAGAGAATTTATCATTTCATATGATTACCTGAAAGGAGGCTGTAGAGAGGTGGAGATCAGTCTCTTCTTCCAAGTAACAAGGTATAGGACAAGACAAGATGGCCTCAAGCAGCTCTAAGGAAAGTTTAGATTAGACACTAGGAAAAAAAATTCTTCACCAAAAGTGTTTCAAGCATTAGAACATGTTTCTAAGGGAAGTGGTTGATTTACCATCTCTGGAGGTACAGAAAAGGTGTGTTGCTTAGGGATATGCCTTTGTGATGGACTTGGTAGTCTTAGATCTTAAGGAGCTATTCCAATCTTAATTACTCCTATTCTATTCTATTCTATTCTATTCTATTCTATTCTATTCTATTCTATTCTATTCTATTCTATTCTATTCTATCCCATTCCATTTCATTCCATTCCATTCTTTGTTTTTTGTAACATTTTAAAGATTTCATCCCCACGATTTCCTGAAAACTCATGTCGACTTTAAGAAAACACTACCTTTCTGTTGTAAAACAATACTATAGTCGTCTCTATACTAGGAAAACTAATAGGTTTTATTTGTTGTTGTTTGCTATGACTTTCCAACTTGCTAGATTCATTTGATTCTCATTTTAGTTCATCTCTGAAAACATCATCTAGACCCACGTTTTTCAGGATTTCTCATAATGTTTACTAATGCTAAAAGTTACAATGAAGCCATCCTCTTGCCTCCACCTCGGAGAAGGCAGTTTTATAGCACGCTTGAAGCCAGTTTGGTGCTAAAAGAGTGATTTTCAGCACCAGGAGTTGCCAGGCTGTAGGTGAGTGAATAGCAGCCTTGTGCCAATTTCCCCTCTATCGTAAGAAATCACCACTTGTTTACTTGACAGAGCTACAAGTGTAAACAGCTGTACATTTCAGTGCATACAAGATGTTACAAGTGTAAAACAGCAGCCATGCATATTATGTGTTTCAGGGCTCTACAGGTTCACTACCACTTTCTATCCCAACACAGAGAGCGTAATGTGATTTGTGGGGAGAGAAAGATGACTTTGCTCAGCTGAAATGCGGCAGGGAAGAGGCAATCTGCTGAGTTTTCCAGTGGTCTTGCCGCTCTGGAGCCAGGGACTTAGCTGGCGGTCAGCAGCAACGTTACTGTCACAGTGTCACCTGTCAAATTGTCTCTGCAGGAATAATGGGGACAGGATGCCCTGGTGATTAGTGAGTGTTTAAAACCGAGCAGATGCAGTCAAAGAGAGTCTGAGCTCACAGCCAGGTTTACCCCCCATGTAACGGCACTTAGTGTGGGTAAATCTCTCTTGATTGGCATCACAGATTAAATAATCTGTCTGAAGGGGTGGAAATGAAATATGGCAGTACCAGAGTACTGAAATATTACCCCTCTTCCTGGTGAAATGCAGTTATTTGTGAATAACAAAATTCTGTAATGCATAGATACTAGATAGTCATGGTTAATTAAGGCTCTGTTATGCTTAACCAAAGCACGTGCAAAAATCTACATCTGATTTAGTAAGGTTTTGCTTTTTAAAGGTCAGACTAATGGTAAGTAGAACTGGTAAAAATAATGAGAGGGATCAAAATGAGGAGAAGCAATCAGATATCCATATCAATATCTGATTATGTGCATGTGTGCTGCTGAGAAGCAAGAGCAAGGGAGCTTCAGGAAAAGGTACCTTCTGATCCAAAATATTCGTAAGCCAAAATATAATCAAACTCAGGAAATCTTACAATGAAAACTCCAAGAAATGGGTATGCTTCTGACAAAACCTCTCTTTACTTTTAATTAGAACAAAAGAAAAATAAGACGTGTCCATCAAGATCAGGACCTTGCCTGTGGAGGTGTTTCGTAATTGATGCTTTGAAATCAATGCCCGGAGCCAGTGATGTTTTTTCTCACTGTGCCCACATCTTTTCTGACACTTAGCAAATTGCTTCTTCACCTGGTGATTAGAACCATACCTGTTCTTCAAAAATTCACCTTTATGAAACTTTTCCATATTTTTTCACCCTGCTTTCAGAATAGATGTTGAATCACAGGAAAGGTAGAAATCAGTTCCTTTCCATTGATATCAGTGAAATGTCACTAGTATACACCAGCTAAATATCTAGCTCTCAGTTCCTACGAATTTCAATTGCAAATCATTGTGGTGGAAAGAACAGGCAGAATCATAGAATCACAGAATCATAGAATCAGTCATAGAATGATTTAGGTTGAAAGAGACTTTAAAGTTCATCTAGTTCCAACCCGCCTGCCATGGCAGAGAGATTTCTTGCTAGGTCGGGTTGCTCAAGGCTCCATGCAATCTGGCCTTAATCATTGAAACCTGTAAGGCGTCTGTAAAGTTCCTCTGTCTATGAAGTCTCATCTTTGCAAATGCCAACCGTTGCACTACGGCAGTTAAAACATAGACACACAAAAAAAACCCCAACAATCTTGCTTGCACTCACTCAGTGTACATCTATGCCATACAGAAGAGTTTGGAACACTTCATCATCTTTCTATCTATCATTTTCAAAAACTGGTTCCTCTACTTTCTGCTCCTTTTTAGAATTTTCACGTCTGTAATGACATTCTGGGTGATCTACCATTGCACTTCTAAACCTCACCTTGCTTCTTTCTGACCAAGTCCTGTTAATCATACTCAATCTAATAATAGCAGTGTTAATAACACCTTCTGATACAATATCCTCCTCCACAGGCCTTCTATGTTCTTCGGATGGCTAATGTCTTGTTAAAACTTTTTTTACTTATTAATTTTGTCTGTGACAGAGCTTGATTAGCTTCTAAATTACCCTGTTCCTATTTTTAGTGCACTATGCCCCTACCCTTCACACACAGTTTAATCCCAAAGTATTAATTCGTCTCTATATAATGCTGACTTGTCTTTCTCCAGGTATCCTAAATCTTCCTGTTTTCGTTTGAGGTCCATCTACTTTTGTTTTAACTCTTATTACCTTTCTCATTACTTTTACTGCTCTCTGTTCTCCATTGACGGGCACAATTGCTTTGCAACAGCCATGGGTAGTGCTGGAGAGGTGAAGGGTCAGGTTCACTCTTTGAAAGAACTCAACTCACATCCCACTTAAATTAGCAATTGCAATAATGCACTGAATCGAGAGAGGGACGAGGGGAGACTTTTTTGTCTCTAATCATTTTTGGGGTAAGTTGTGAACTCAGCTATCTGCAGAAGTAAGAGCTAGAAGAAGCATCTCTTTCCTAAGACTTTACTTCACACTGTCACTTGTTAGACATGTTACCTTGCAAGTGGGAGGTGGGACAGAACAGACAGAGGAACTTCATGACACTTAGCCACATGGTGCCATAGTGGTGAACAGGCTGTAAGAAAAAAATACGCTGCTTGAGTTTACTTGTCCTGAGGTAATCACAATGCAACTGTACACAAAAGCCAGTCAGAACTCTTAATAAGTCAAAGAGCACCATACTCATGTAACTCTCTATTTATGGAGAGACCTTTTCCCTGCTCAAACCTATACCAGATCAAATTCTCACTTTCTGTGCATTCCTTGAAATACTATTTGTATGGTCTTAATGATCAAAATATAATGTTATGAATTTAAAATGGAATTGACTGAGATGGAGTGAAGAAAGGAGAGGAAGGTTAGAAGTTGAAGGGATAAGAGGAAGAGGAAAAAAGTTATAGGCTAAGAAACATAGGGTAGTCTTGATCTTTCTGCTGCTTAGGTCCCACAGATGTCCATGGAACCCTGTGAAGTCAGTAGATGGGACTGACAGCAACATTTGACCCAGTCTTGGTAATGGATGTGATAATTTATCAGACTTATGATCACATTTGTCCAGTTTCACGAAGAGCATCAGTGGAAGTCTGACCACATGGCCTATGCTGCCAATATTCTCCTTCCTCCAGAACTCCTCAAATTATCAATATATAGGGCACCTAAGTTAGAATTGCCTCTGGAGTTTATTCCTTCCAGAAATTTACGAGACATCAAGCTGAGCTGCTTTTGAAATTTAGTGTACATGAATCTTGTCATTTTTAGGTCTTACTAGTACAGCTGCAGGATGCTCTGCAGTCTCTGCAGGTCCTGCCAAGTCACCACAAACATATCACCAAATGCTTCCTTCAGTATAGCACACTTGAGAAGACATTTTTAGTCATTATAAACAGTTGGTCTGTTCTGACTGGTTCTGAATGAATAAGGTTTTCCTGCTTCACATGTTTTCTTTACTGGAAAAAAGATGAAAACTTATCAGAGCTGTACTATATAATGAACGGGATTTCAATGTAAAAAAGTTCATGTGGATGCCTAATAAAATATACAACATGAGTTCCAAAGAAGGAAATGATGGAAATCTAGTTTTAGCTCTTGACTTCTCATGGGGATAGATAGGGAAAGGACTAGGATGAAGAAAGGAGAAAAAGCTACACAATACAGAAGGCAAAATGTCTCAGGCTGAGAGATCTTGAGGTTTTTATGTTCCGTCTTAGCAGCCTGCCTGCATGGTTCTCATCCCGGTTACTTTAGCGGCAGCTGTCTCAAGCCTACCCACATTGCTGATGCAATGGTAACAATGCCCAAATCACAGAATCACAGAATCACAGAATGTTAGAGGTTGGAAGGGACCTTAAAGATCATCTAGTCCAACCCCCCTGCCAGAGCAGGACCACCTACACTAGAGCGCACAGGAACGCATCCAGGCGGGTTTTGAATGTCTCAAGAGAAGGAGATTCCACAACCTCCCTGGGCAGCCTGTTCCAGTGCTCGGTCACCCTTACAGTAAAAAAGTTTTTCCTGATATTTTTCTGGAACCTCCTGTGTTCCAGCTTCCACCCATTGCCCCTTGTCCTGTCAGTGGACGCCGCTGAAAAGAGCCTGGCTCCATCCTCCTGACATTCCCCCTTGACATATTTATAAACATTGATGAGGTCACCCCTCAGCCTCCTCTTCTCCAAGCTAAAGAGACCCAGCTCCTTCAGCCTTTCCTCATAAGGGAGATGCTCCACTCCCTTCACCATCTTTGTGGCTCTACGCTGGACTCTCTCAAGCAGCTCCCTGTCCTTCTTGAACTGAGGGGCCCAGAACTGGACACAATATTCCAGATGTGGCCTCACCAGGGCAGAGTAGAGGGGCAGGAGGACCTCTCTTGACCTACTTGCTACTCCCCTTCTAATACACCCCAGGATGCCATTGGCCTTCTTGGCCACGAGGGCACACTGCTGGCTCATGGTCATCCTGCTGTCCACTAGAACCCCCAGGTCCCTTTCCCCTGTGCTGCTCTCCAGCAGGGCAGTCCCCAACCTGTATTGGTACATGGGGTTATTTTTTCCCAAGTGCAAAACTCTACACTTGCCCTTATTAAACTTCATAAGATTTCTCCCCGCCCAGCCCTCCAGCCTGTCTAGGTCTCTCTGAATGGTTGCACAGCCTTCTGGTGTGTCAACCACTCCCCCCAACTTCGTATCATCAGCAAACTTGCTGACAACATTCTCTAATCCCTCATCCAGATCATTGATGAATATATTAAACAGCACCGGCCCAAGCACTGACCCCTGAGGGACCCCACTAGACACAGGCAACCAGCCAGACTCAGCCCCATTGACCACAACCCTCTGGCTTCTTCTCTTCAACCAGTTCTCGACCCACCTCACTACTTGGTCATCCAGACCACACTTCCTCAGTTTACCTATGAGGATGCTGTGGGAGACGGTGTCAAAGGCCTTGCTGATGTCCAGGTAGACCACGTCCACTGCATGGCCACCATCCATCCACCTGGTTATGTCTTCATAAAAGGCTATCAGGTTGGTCAAACATGACTTCCCCTTGGCAAAGCCATGCTGACTGCTCCTAATAACCTTCTTATCCTTGATATGCCTAGAGACAGCGTCAAGGATAAGATGTTCCATCACCTTTCCAGGGATGGAGGTGAGGCTGTGTCTGTAGTTACTCGGGTCATCCTTCCTGCCCTTCTTATAGACTGGAGTGACATTCGCTTTCCTCCAGTCTTCAGGCACCTCACCTAATCTTGTTGGAACATATTATTCACTATGGCATGAGACATCTGACTAGTCATAAGCGTGTCCTCCATACTTTTTTCCTCTCTACCTGGCAGGTGCTCTTCACATTCAGTGCACTTCACTTCACTTTCATGGAAGTTGTTTGATGCACAGCAGCTGCCAAATATTTCCAAAAAATAGCATTTTTAAGAAGACCTGTTGTATTCCGTACAATATATCCATCTGGCAGATGCTGTGGCCTTGCTATGCATTCTGGATACCTTCTACAACACCCAGATATGAATAGGGACTCTTGTTTTCCCATTAGGAGGTGGCTTCTTCATCAGGGGAGGGGACGGGAGGGGAGGGGAGGGGAGGGCAGGGCAGGGCAGGGCAGGGCAGGGCAGGGGAGGACAGGGGAGAAGCTCCTTGCATCCATTTAATGACTGCACACCAGAACAGAAGTGATCTAGTGCCCTGAAAAATGAATGAGATTGCCTTCAAGTGATGAGCCAAAGCAATCAAGATAATCTTGACTAGCCACCTATACATTTCATGTCATTCACAAAGTCCTCTTGCATGGGTTGCCTGTTTGGCTGACCTTCATTTCTGTGGAGCCATGCGAAACAAAGCAGCTTCTAAAATTTGGGGCTGAATACGTTAAAATACTTTCATCTTCCACCCTTAAACCGCATCTGATGCATGGGTCATTTACATTAATGCTGTTGTAATTGCTTTATCGAATACGCTGGCAGAATATACTCATTCCAGGTATATTGAAGACATGAGTTTGATGGCTTGACCTTGCAGCTCCTTGCCAGAATGTAACTCCAATGTGCAGAAGGAAGGCAATGAGTTCCTGTCCTAAGACGTGCATAATCAGTATCCAAAACGAGTCTCCCATAGACATTTTGCTTAACAACAAATTTACTGGAAAGGCTCCTTGTAACACAAAGGGAGATGAGCCACACATTCTACAGCTTTGATAATCAAATCATTATTTTTGTAGCCTTAAGGGATATCTGCTTACAGCAGAATTCAACATATAGTTTAATTTACTTATCTGATCTTGCTCTGCACATGAATAGCTTCTATTTCCTGCCCTATTTCGGATTTTCTTACATAATTCAAATAGCATCACAAAGTATGTATGTGTGGTTTTGTACTGATGATATTGACAACTGACTAAAAGAAGGTTTTATTATTTGGTTCCTCTTGTCCCTTCCCCATCCCCAGCTATTCAAACTAGAGCTCAAAAGGATTTCTTTTTGATTATCTTAATTTTATACCAATGTGGTTATTATTAGTGTTTTAAATTCTAACCTCTGATCCCTTTCATCTTTTTTATTGTTGTGCTTTTACTAATCCCTAGGTTTTATAAAGTGCTTCTCATCTGTACATCTTAAAATGAAGGAGACTGGAAAAACTATTCTTACTTGACGTGCTGGGGAACTAAGGCACAGAGAAGTGAAGGTTCATACACAGAAATAACCCCGGAAAATGAATGTTGAAATAAATTCCGACTTTTCCTGAGAATCTTCCTTATTTAACCTTCTGCATTATATGAATGTAAAACAAAAACCCTGATGCAATTAGTGCTTCTTATTATTAGTGTTTTTGCAAGTGCATGTAGGTTTAAGATGCATGGACAGTCCTGCTAGCTAATGTCTGATGCTCCAGAGAATCAGATTTTCTGCTGTTCCCAGGTTGAGAATGTAAAGAAATTGCACAAAATGAATCCCAAACTTAAATGTGGCTAAGTGCGATAGCATGGATGACAACAACTTGATAATGCAGAGCTCATAATGAGACACAGATATATATGGTCTTATCACCCCAAACAGCTCTACCCTGCTGATTCCAGTAAAAAAAAAAAAGAAATAACCAAACCACATCAACAAGAAGTAGAAAAACTTTTCGACCATCTCAGCGTTCTCTTGCTCATTACACCAACCTGTCAGAAATGACAACCTGGTCGAGCCCAGTTATTCCATGTTGACAAGGTGCTGTATATGCTTTTCTGTAATAACGTCGGCTTTAAGGTGCAGTGTACTTAAGGAAGCTCATTTCTATGATTTGGCCAAAAAAAGCCATTTGCCCTGTTGGTGGGACAGGCAATACCTTAGTTTCCTTTAAATCAGGAGTCGTTTTCGTGAAGATTGTTATTGCAAAACTACCTTAAAAGAAAGCAACTTTTTTTTTTCCATTTTTTTTTTGGGTGAGGTGAAGAAGTTGCTTACTGAGCAACTGTCTGATGATTTCCTTATAGTGCCTAAAACAGCAATAATGTTATCAGTATCTGACGTATTTCAGAAATACATTAAATGCAACTAAGTAAAATTGTATTCAGGGACATATGTTGGCAATCCACGATAAATAAGGAGATATAATATAAACATGACAATGTAAAGGACAATATTGCAATAAATGCATATTATAATATCACAAGGACCAAAGAAAACAAAGCCCCAGCTCCACCTTCAGAACTGCAGCTACAGAATTTTAGGAAAATTAATTGTGTTAGGACAGAATCCCCTGAAGTCTGCAAGGGAATATGTAATGTTTTGAGAAATGGCAACTGCAAACAACAACTAAGTGCTTATAGACCTTAAAAATTGGTTATATATGAGGTCAAGGCATACCCATCTATGGCCATGTAAGTGCTGTGAAGACAGGCAGCCAATATGAACCGGGGGGCTACTGGAGTAGAGAGATTTTGTCTCATATTTCCTTGCTTCAATGAGAGGTCTCTTTAGTTGTTATGATAGCCTCTGAAAGGTTTATTTACTGATTTTAAGCATATAGATTCAATTTTTATAGAAAGTACTGTGTACTTAATAATGTTAATTACCAAATCCCCTTAGCTCTTTCTGTTGTGTTAATATAGTTCTAGTAATAATTGAGTTGGGTGTTATATCAACCATCATCCCCTGTGACAAAAGCCTACTCGGGAACAGACGCAGGTGTATACTATCATGGTGCAAGCCTAACCACTACATGGTATAGAATGCTCAGGTTTTCTTGTAGACAAATCATGCATTAGAGTGATGTGCTGCCTGAAGCCATAACTCCCTCTGCTGGTAAGGTTACCCATTGCTAAAATGCACTAATCCTTTTAACAAAGATTTTCAAGGTTTAAACTTTCAGACTAAAAGGTCATGGGTTTGATTCGTGGTACGGTGTTATGTTGACTAACATCTGCTTCCTTCATCTTGAGCATGGAAAGTATCGTTTGAAGACTGACCTCTCAGCAAAAGGGAATAATGTGCCTCACACCTATAAGATGAAGCAAATAACGAGATGGTGTTGTTCAACCGAGTGGCAAGACCATTACTTTACACTTGGAGATAGCAATTCATCTCTCAGTGGCTAATCCTTTGCTCATTACTGTTTGCAAACATTGCAAAATGTTTTACTAAAAGCACAGAAAAGTTTGCCTCTGAGACGTGCAAGCTTTCTGAATTAAATCTCTACATAGGAAATTTGTCAACTTAAAGCTTTTTTTGAGTTACTGGAATTTAGGGCTGATTGAAATGTAGAAGAGAACTCATGACATTTCATCGATCATTTTTCGCTTTTATTTTCCATTACAGTAAATCTGTAGTTAAATAAATAAATAATAATAAAATTTTCGACCAGCTGTCAGTGCATGAAGACAATACTGTCACTGGAAATAGATAAGCTTGCTCCTTCATTGCAAATTTCACTTCATGGGGACATGATGGGTTACTCAGTCCACAAATAACATTGGGGAAAACAACTAGAGGCATTTTTCACAGAAATTTGTTTCTCATGTGCATGCAACAATGCCAAGATGAGTTTACAATAGCTGTAAGAAGAAACTTTTATTCCAAAAAAAGTGTTCTAAATAGTTCTAAGTAGATATATTCTAGATGAGATTTTCAAAACATCACCTCTCTTAGTATATCTCACATGATGAGGAGCAGCTGCTAAGATGGCAAAGATGTTGCTTTGTCTGTAACACTTTGAGAGATACATCAAGGAGTAAGTCTTGTCCTGACAATTTAGATTTCTTTCTGTAGTGTTCCAGCATCCACACACAAATGAGAATAACAAGGTAATACCAGTCTAACTTATTATTCTTATAGTGCATGGTGAGGAAAACATCAACAATTTTATTGAACAAAAATCACAAAAGCAAAAACAATAACCAAGGGAGCTGAGAAAGAAATGTCTAAAGTTGACAGATTTGGTCAGTGTTACATAGAGTGATAAAAGGTCATAGAAGCAGCTTAGTACCAAAACATGTTTTAATGCCTAAAACTTCAGGTGTAGAAATTAGCAAAAGAAAGGAAAAAAAAAACCCAACAAACCAAAACAAAATAAAACCTTTGGGATATAAAGAAGGCTCAGCTATCATATGAACATTATTATTGTTTTTCTGGATTCCCATTAGACACTGAAATCTGTTTGGCAAATTGCTACCTGGGCTATAATAGGTGAGTCCACCTTAGAAACAATAATTAAGGAATTCCCAAATGTTGAAATGTGGTCTGTGGGAGAAAAAGCCCCTTTTGCAAGGAGCAGATATCTGAAATTATCCTGCAGCTTCAAGCAAACTCTGTCATGTCAGAAAGAGCACTTACATACATAGTCTAAAGCCCTGTAGTGGGAGTGCTTCTGTGGATCAGAATCAATGGGTTTGGTAATGTAGGTCCAATTTCTACTGAATCAGAGGAATCTGATTCAGACAGCAGTTCAAAGCTCTATCGACATTGGTGCAAGGATGTTCACACGCAGCACAAAGGTGGGTATGCACATGCAGGATAGTGAACTACAGGACAAGGCACGAAAGGTGTCCCAGAAACAGAAACTTTCTGTCATCTCTCTTTGCCTGTCAGAATGACTCTTCTTTCCACTATCACTATCCCAGCCTTGCTTACCCCCTCTCTCATAACCTTTCCAAAATAACTCTTTCACATTTTTACCTACAGTGTCCCTTGCATTAAGGAAGAAACTCCCTGAAAACACTTGGAAATATACATTGCTTTCTTTTTTTTCTATAAAGCTTCATCAATTTTCCCCTCTGCTGCTCATCCTTATAACACCCAGTAACATCAAGAAGCAGGGAGCTGCACATTGTCACCTGTTTGGATATGGCTTTGGAGCCTGAGCATTGGAGAAGGTCTAGCAGCCATATCGCCTCATGATAAATGTTGCTAGTGCAAGGAAATGGAAACAAAATACCAGATACCTACCCCTCACTAGGTGGAAAGAAGAACATAAATGGTTCTGTTTGCGAATCGATTTACCTGGAGGGGACCAATCATGGCTGAGGGAGGCATGTCATCCCCATAATGCACTTTAATGGACTCGAAATAATGCTGTTGCTATTACCCCTCAACTCATTCCCCCACCTCTCCAACCACAGTGCCTGAATCCAGCCCTGACTGATACACAGCTTTGTAAATGCAAGTCAGCGCCAGGTTCTGCTGTCTGAAATCCTGTGTATTCAGCAGGTAGAAAGACCCTGGGTATGACACTGCCTCACAGACATCCAGGACTCACTTCAATAAGATATATTTAGTAAGATAACTGGACATTTCTTCCTTCTTCGGGAAAAAAAAGAAAAATCACATCATATTCGTGACTAATTAAATTCTCACTCTAGTCATGATTAATGTAACAAATAATTACAGCTTAGATCTAATATAGATACAACTAATTGTTCTGCCCACAGTGCATCGTGACTAACAATTAAACAGAGCTTCCAAAGCAACCGAGAGCAGATCTTAGGCTAACCTTTTGCCTTGTTGTGCTTTTGCTGCTGAAGGAATATACATGCCTACAGCTTTTGTATTCCCACTCACATCACTGGCAGTGACAGATTCTTCTCTTATTAGATGTTAGACAAGCTTATTCCTTTTAACTTCATGTGTTCCCACTTTGTGAGACTGTAGGGCAAATAAAAAAATCGAGAGACACAAAAAAAGAAAAAGACTGCATCACCTCCAGGTCCCTTGAGAGATTCCAGCCCGGAAAGATCTCTTTCTCTCTGTATCTGTATCAGTACAGCTGGTTTGAAGGTTTTGAGTTGACTCCAACCTAGCAGCTAAAGATGAGTATATTTCTTCCCCAATATGTTTCTCTTTGCTGTTTTAATTGAAGAAAGCTACTTTATGAAAATATACCGTCTGTCCCATTCAAAGTTAACTGTTGTAGAAGCCGGCACTTTGTAGTTCACAGAAGGAACATATTGGATTTTTGCAGTACCACAAAGACATCTTTTTGATCCTCGTGTGTGAAGCCTGAATCTACACCAAACAGCTCTCATGGATTCTCCAAAGAATAGTAGCAAAGTGTAAAAATAAAAAAAATAAAAAAAAAAAAAAAGAAGATCTGGAAGAAAAAGTGGCTCTGAATCCTAACCACTTAAATCTGGTGGCTAAGCAGCCAATAGCCTTAATAAGGCCAGGACTTCACTTCTGCTTTTGTGTTTCAGGAAAATAATTAAAACTATCGTGTCATCTGGATAAACCTTCCATCTTCTCCCTGGATATCCCTTTTGAATATGGGTGAGTCACTTGATAATGTAAGTAGTGATTTAGTTTTGGTTTTCATTTTATTTTTTTCCTGTGTGTTATGCTTTTGAAAGCTATGAATAATTGAGACAAAAAAATAGTATAAATTTTGTGCACTATCTATAGCACCTTAGTGCTACAGTAACAGTAAGATGCTAATAGTAATAATGCTAGAAGTGAGTCTAATAAGCACAAGATACATGAACAGAGGATAATGAGGGATGAATTGTCATTTGGCTCAAATGGTGATGGGTATTGCATAGGAAGGAATATTTTAGAGGTAAATCTTTAAATCAGTCCAGTGACCTCTCTAGTCCTCAGATGTGGAGATAATCTGTAAGAATCTGATGTTCTCTTGAATATTCACTGGTTTTAAGGCAAGAAATGCTGATAGCCAAAACCAATGAGGAATAAAAAGCAATGTAATGGGAATTTACTAACCAACCCCAACTGTGACAATCATCTCAGGAAAGTCTGATTATAGAAAAATATTATATCTGTGCTTGGAGAAGGCAAATCTTTAGCTTCTATATGACACAGTTCCACTAACTTAATAAAAACCTTGCTGATGTAACTCATGTTAATACCCAAAGTAGCAAGACATTTTTTTTCCAGGTTAGAATAATTATAGACACTTTTTTATTTTTTTTTTTTAACTTGTCTGCGGAAGAGGCAATTACTTTTCTCAAACATATTAATTACTGAAAATTATTTGTTCATTCCTGGTAAAAAGGGAGAACCGAATTCTTCAGAGTATGCATCTCTCACTGACTTCCAAGGGGCCATCTGGGTCAAATTTGTCCTTAAGTAACAAAATTACTTCCAATTTTAAGCTTTCCCTTCTACCTCTCAGGGTTCATTTGAAGGCGTGCACTGATGCATTGCAGTTTTGTAGCAAAGTCTAAGGCACTCTCTGCAGCATCAGAGTAATATCCTCAGTGGAAACTTACTGAAAGGATTGCTACTTGAAGGATAGATGTGAAGTTTTGGAACTAGATTTTATGAAGTTGATGAACATTCACTGAGGATTAGACTGTACTCGTCAGATGATCTCACTTTTTCTTTAAATTAAAGTGAGTGCTGCTGTTTCCTCTCTTCTAAATCTAAGTGTTCACAACAACAACAAAAAAATGTTATAAATTTACTTCCCTCCTCTCCACCACTACTCAGCCAACCTTATTTTGTCTGTAATTTCAGAGTTTTTCTTATTTTCTAAATCTGTATGACAAACAACATGTCCCATTAAGAAGCTTGAAATGGATTTGTGGAAATATTGGTGTTTCCAAGGGAATCTCTAGTACAATGGAATTCATCAAGTGAGTGAAAAAAAGAGATGCCTTTGTCATTTAGTTACAAAATGGTTATATCTGCTATATGGGTGATTTTGGATGTTCTGAAGCAATTCCCCTTTGCCATTTCGCAGGGCTGCTCTGCTCTTCTCTTTTCCCTGGCAGATACCGAAGAACCTGAGTTATATCCTAGCAAACATTAATCAACCGTTCCCCAAAACTTATTGGAAAAAAAAACAGTTTCCAAAATATAAATACCTGGTCCCACTGACTGTGATTTCATTATGAAACTCAGCCTCCATGGAAGATTTCAGCTTAGTCATCACGTGATATCCTGAACTGCAATAAACAGGTTGTCAGATCTACTACCCTCTGTCTAATATCCACAAAGACTTGGATCTCAACACAAAACATGAATGAAAATTGTTGCTGAAGCAGTGCCTCAGGGTACATAAGCTCTGTAACTATTTTACCTTGTTTTTAAAGCAAAAAGAAAAACAAAAACAGAGTGGAGTTTTGGAATGCTCAGAAATTCACCAAGAGTTCCTTGATGTACGAAGCATCATCCATACTTTACAGTTCATTTCCTGCGGACTGAAAAGATTCCAGGAGCTTGAAAATGGGCATGAATTTATACACAGCTGTAAGATAGACATGGAAGATAAAATTCCTTCCACATACTAGAATGTGACTGATATTCTGTGTGATTCTGTGATTTTCTCTAGTTATTTATTTGCAGCAAGTCAATGCTTACAGCAAATCTTCTCGACAGGATCTGGCACCAGCTGCCTGTGAGTCTCAAACACATCATCACACAATAGTTTCGGCAGAATCCATGGCTGTACCATCCTGTCTGCAGGAGAGTCTCTCCGTCAGCATTAGCCATACATAGTTACTTCTCCTAACTCTTTGACCTCAGGAGAGCTATGATCTCCAAGGAAGAAATTCCTTGTTCTCCATTTATTTGAGTTTTCTGTGCTAACAATGGAGAACGTAGTGATCCATAACCCTGAGAATGGACATAGAGAAACAAGCCAAAAAGACCGGACATAGAATTCAGACATTTATTTTTGCAGTACATGGGGGATCTAAGTCACCTTTCATTAAAGTCAATGGACAAGCTTCCTTTGACTTCAGTATGAACTGGAGCACATTCTGAGGATCTAGGGAAAACTCTGGTTCCAGACTTTCTCACAGAAGAGAGAAAGTAGTTAAGATTAAGATATGCAAACAGAAACTTATTGTAAACAACCCAGAGACTATAATTTGATTCATTTGATTTTTCAAAAGCTGATATATAGAATTCCTATACTATCTGAATAAGAGTTGTTTCAGTTTCAAATATCTGTGAAATGAGGCTAATAGTCATCTTCAGGATACCTTCATATCACGTCGAGAAAAATTGGTCCTCTTAAAGACCTATATGGTGAATTAATTAGACACTAGAAGTACTTATTTCCCTTCACTGATGTTAAAATAAGTCTAGATAAACAGTGTAGTATATACACACATTTAGTCTGACAACTACCATTCTGCAATGTATCTGAAAACACACGTTATGGGAGTACTAATGGTGTGAAGCTAAGCATTACCTTAAGACTCTGAAAGCTATGTCACCAAAACAATAGTAATAGAAAAGCAAGATATATCCATATAAGCGTTCATATGAATCTTACCAAGCCACTTCAGAGTATTACCATTCAAGATTATGAGAGATCAAATATTTTTAAATTTTATAAATTCCTTCAGAATATAAGCTTTTTTCCCCTCTTTTGTTATAAAGAAACCATTGTCACGATGTATCTCTTAGCCTAAGCAATCCGTTGTCTCAGAGTTTTCTGTATAACTTATTTTTTTAAAAAATTTCCAGTACCAAAACTTCCCAATTCATTCACAAAACAGGTACTGTGTTGCTCCCAGAATTTAGACCATGATTCTTTTCCTGAGAGACAAGATCTTTGTCCGATATTAGCATTAACGCCATTGTCTCTGCTTGTGCTACTAAATCAATGAAGAGTGTCAATCACGGCCAGTACGATACTTTAATGAATGTTATGAATAATTGCCATTTTGATGCTGAACAAAAAAAAAACCAAAACAAACAACAACAAACCTTATTTCTCATAGGCTACCATACAGTCATATGCGTGCATGATTTCTTCCAGATATGAAACTTGGGAAGCAAGTAGAATCTTAATACATTTTACAGGGCATTACACCTGTTATACCTTTTGATTTATTCATGAAATGTAAGTCTTAGCTTCCTAAATTTGATTTTTCCTATGTCAAGGATAGATACAATGAGGTTCTTCTGAAAAGAATGTTCTTCTCAGATTTCTCTTTCTGCAATAGTATAGAGGGATTCTGCTTAAAAGTCACAATGCTGATGGTTTTTGTTGTTGCTAAAAACAAATATTTGTACAGTTCACCTGCCAGACATTCATACTTTACTGGGTAAAAAACTGAATTGTCAGGTCCAAAGAGCAGTAATGAATGGAATTAAATCCAGGTGGTGACCAGACACAAGTGGTAGTCTGCAGGGTTTGGTGTTGGGGACAGTTCTTTATAATGTCATTATCAGCGATCTGGATTAAGGGATTTGGTGCACCCTCAGTAAATTTGCAGGTGACATAAAGCTGGATGGCTGTGTTGATCTGCTTGAGGGCAGAAGGCTCTACAGAGGGTTCTTAACAGGCTGAACCAATGGGCTGACACCAGTTGTATGAGTTTTATCAAGGCCAAGTGCTGAGTCCTGCACTTTGGTCACAACAACTACCATCAGCACTGCAGGCTTGGGGAAGAGTGGCTGGAAATTTGCCCAGCAGAAAAGGAACTGGCTGTTGGTTCACATCCAGCTGTACGTGAGTCAGCAGTGTGCTCACATGGCCAAGAAGGCCAAAAGAATCCTGGCCTGTGTCAGAAATATTGTGGCCAGCAGGACCAGGACAGTGATTGTGAGGCCACGGATTGAGTCCTGTGTTCAGTTTGGAGCCCTTCCCTGTAAGATGAGCTTGTCCAAAGAAGGGCAATGAAGCTAGTCGAGAGTCTGGAGAAGAAGTTTAATGAGGAGCTGTCAAGGGGCCTGGGCTTGCTCAACCTAGAAAAGAGGAGGCTGAGCAAAGATCTTATCACTCTCTACAATTACCTGAAAGGATGTTCGAGAGAGATGGGGAATGGTCTGTTTAACCAAGTAACAAGCAATAAGACAAGAGGAAATGGTCTCCCATTGTGCCCATGGAGGTTTAGACTGGTTATTATGAAAAATTTCTTCGCCAAAGTACTGTCAGCCATTGAAACAGGCTGCCTGGGGTTTTCCTACTTAAATGATTCTTTAATATCTTAAAATATATGGCTGGATGAAGCTGTAGACAGATAAATATATTAATGACATCTATGTATCTAACAGAAGTACAACTTTTATTGTAATAGAATCATAGAATATGATAAAATACTTTTAATTTTCAAGATCTTAATTTTCTGATAAGTTTGCAGCTTATGAAAATAATAGTGACCTCCATGGTTCAGTGAGACAAACTGCCTACATGTGATTTGAAGTTGTATCATCCAAAACTCTCTCTTTTAATGCAGACTCTTAAAATAATTTGTCTGATACAAGGACTGGCCAGAAACCTGTTATGGGCAACAAGTGTCTTTCTGTAAATTTTATTAACTATTAGATCAGTCACACAAGGTCAGAATCACTAAAGCAAGATTCCAATCGAAGTTTGCCATCTAGAATTCTTCTCTAGACACCAAGAAGAGATAGCTACCTTCACAAGGTGACTTTTCTGACATAGGTATGCTGAAGAATTTCTGGACACACTTATAAGCCTTCACTAATAATAAACAGGGCTTAGATAATTAGAAGAAATTAGGTTTTAAACAGTTAAAAATGTGTCTATCTCATCCTCACATTATATTTTCCTATCCAGGGATGATAGAATACTTTGAGTTGGAAGGCATCTTAAAAGCCATCTAGTCCAGCCTCCCTGCAGTGAGCAGGAACATCTTTAACTAGATCAGGTTGCTCAGACACCATCAAGCCTGACCTTGAATGCCTTCAAAGATGGAGTTTCCGCAACCTGTCTGGGTGGACAGTGTTTCAACATTCTCATAATAAAGAACTTCTTCCTGATATCTAGTTTAAATTTACTCTGCTCTAGTTTAAAACCATTTTCCCTCATTCTTTCATTACATGCCCTTATAAATAGATTTTACAAATTCAAAAACATCAAAGATTACAAGCATTAACTGGGTAATTTGCACCTTTTTGTTCTGAGAGACATTTTAAATATTTATGGAAGAAAAAAATTATTTACTTGTTTATTATCCATTAATAACTGATAATAACATCTATATGTCTGAACAATCTGTCGTCCAAAACCTGCTAGGTTTTAAGCAGACAGTGATACCACATTTCAGTTTCCTCTCCCAACATTCTCCCTATGGTTCCTAAGTGCATTCCAGATGCATACCAACTTTTAACAAAGAGGAATGTAAGTATCTCTGTGAAGAGTTTTTGTTTTAAGCTTTTTATTTCCTTGATTTTGGCAATGAGCTATTGTTAGTTGAAAATCCGATAACCGGTCATGGAGAGGAAGGTGGTGTTGGAAGGGAAAACATACAGGAATCTGATCAAATCTCTGCCTCTGGAATTTATTTCATTAAATCAGGACCTTCAAATCTGTATTTAACTTAGGAAAACATATAAAGAGGAGGAAGAGATGACTAGGAGGGAAAACTACTAGGGGACACTAATCTGCCTCAAGTTTTCTCCCATTAAATGTTTTGCTTTAGTATCAAGGATCAGCACTGAACACTCCCTCTATATGGCCTACAAGAAACAGACTGGTAATAGTGCTTGATCATCTCTGTTGGCTTTTAAAATGGAAATGAAAGATGTCTGTATTATTGTATCAAGTTCAAACAAAATTGTAGGAAGCATAGAAGAGAAAGCACACAGGTTATGTCATACTCAGTTTTCTCTTATTTAAAGACTCACAGGCACATAATTCTGAAAAGCAAATATGATTCTCATTAGAAACATACACAGTACGGAAGGCAGAATAAGAGCCCACAAATCTGAAGTGTAGCTTATTCATCTAAGGAGCCGCTAGCTGGCAAAGGGTCAGAATGCCATGAACCACAGAGCCTGTAGTTTTATGATGGGGGGAAAAAAAAAAAAAAAAAAAGACCATTTGTTTTTGAAAACCTGGTTAGGCACATTAGAAGAGCCCCTAGGGAGTTTCAGCTTGCCTGTCCACCATCTACAGAACAAATAACTGACATTTTTCCCTGACCTTGCCAGTATTACACGTTATTTTAACAAGGTTAAACCTGCGGGGGGCGGGGGGGGGGAAGGTCTCTAATGTATTAAGCACAAACATGCTAAATTCAACACCACGAATGTAGGTTTGTTTACAATGTGCCTGGGAGACTCCAAGAGCGTAAAAATGGGCATGAATATGTAAATTATGTTGGCTTTGAGCAAGCTGTGGCCAATATAAAAAATATAATAAAATCCCATTTGCTATTAATATTTACATCATCTTATGCATTCTCTAGAGGAAAAGTGAGTTTAAAAAAAAAAAAAAAGGAAAAAAAATGGTAAAGGGAGGAAAAGAAACTTGTGAAGAAATCAAAGTTCATACATAGTAATGCCGTCTTTTCAAAAATAATAAAAATAAAACCAGCAATGAAATGTGAACAACATGAAGCTCACATCTAACATTTGAAGTTAGATATGAAAGGACAAAAACTGTTGGTAGTGTGAAGATGCATGAAAGAACCCATGCATGACAATAAGTACAAAGATGACAAGAGCAAATTAGGAAGAACAATGTTGAGGTTCTTAAAAAGAACAGTGAGTAAGAATTAAGTTTTATGATATCTATTGTTAGTATGAAGGGCAGAAAAATGAAACAAACTTTAATCTTGGAAATATAAAAGAACAGAAAGTAGAAGTACCAAAACTAGTATTGACTAGAAAGAGTGATGGAAGAATTCATTGTATTATTTATTTGTTGCTATGATTTTCAAGGGTACTCTATTCATAATTAAAGTCTGTAAATAGAGTTACATGGGCAATTCACTTGTGCTCTTTTCAACTTAACATTTCATTTGTTTATATACAATCTTCCCCTAAAGCTTTAATTTTATTTTCTTAAGAAAAAAAATCTGAGAAATCCGAAATGAGAAACTATTGGGGTTCAAGCAACCCTTTCAACTGTAATTTTAGCTTCGCACCCTGATGTATTATTAACCTTGTGTGTGTTAGGACATAGTCTTCAATGAAATAATCACATATATTAAGTTTGCCACGCTTCCTCTCCTCAGGAACCTCAGTTCATTTAGTGAATGGGGTAAGAAAATATATATTAGGCAAGACATATTCACAGTTAAATTTCCTTCTTCTTTGATGCTCATGGGGTTTACATTCACAGGACAAGAAACATGTTGTAGCAGGAGAGCCTCAGTGTAACTGATTCTGAGACATCAACTGTATACACAACTTAATGTTTTCCTGAAAGAAATTTTCTAGTTAAAATAATTCACCAATTTTAGCTGTTAATTTGAATTTCATATGAGTGGCAGATGAGGGCATCCCATGGACGTGCACGGAGGAGCTCTGTATGCCACAGACAGAAATACCTGATTTCCATCACATTAAGCATATTTTCTTTCCTGTCCATCTGATACTATCTAGCTGTCATGATGTATGTTACCCAGTAAAAAAAATGCTGGGTCCCTTTAAGTCCTTTATTCCAAGAAGCATCTGGGAATGCAATCTCAAGATGACACTGTTGGCCTGCTTATATTTGGCAGGCTAATTTTTCATTTTCTTCCTGATGTATCCCAGGATCAATCTCCTCATTCTATGTTGATTTTCTACTCCCTTTTCAGATGCCTAGATCCTGGCTATTCAGTCAGGTGATGTGAATTCACTTTATGACTTCAGCTACAAGAGATCCAAACCTGAGTGGGTAGACCAAAGAAGAAAGATGAATTAATCCAACTGAGTAATATAAAAAGATGAAGTAATATACATTTTTTTCAAAAAAAAAAATCTGTGCTATTTGACATAGTCCAGCAAAAATACTGAAAATTTTAGTAAAGTTATGGAACCTGGAAAAGAGATTATTAAAATGTGAAACAACGATTCAACATGAAGAAAAAAGAAAACAAAAGAAAAAAAAAGTGCATTTCTAACATTGCAGACATTTCTCAATGTATTAAAAATCTTCAAACATTATCAACACTGGAAGACAGCTTGACAAATTCTCTAGGATTTAAAAAAATCTCAAATCTGGAAGCTAATGTACCAATGCCCTTTGACACTAGGTAATGACGAGGTTAACAGAGCCATCTCTACCTCTGCTGTCAATGTAAATTAACAATTTGCTGAAGAAGAAGGAACAAGAAGGTGTGGTTGGTTCTAAATTTTTCTTAGTCTTGCGTGAGGAATATTAATGATGCGACTCCATGCGGATGTATTTAAATTATCAAATAATTTAAGTCCTTAGTTTGTTCTTTGTTCCTTAATTATCCTCATGTTACTATGTTAAAAACCTCTTTAGGAATAAGCCAATAGTTTTCCTCTGGGGTGAAATCCTGGTGTAGTTTTGGGGTTAGTTCACATCTGCAAGCAAAGGGTGTAAGACTGTAACATATTTCACTTTCCCCCTTTGCACGGTGTTACAGTAGCTACTGTAGGAGGCCTTGTACCATTAATAGTTTCACACACTCTCCGCCGAGCCAGAAACACAACAAAGACCCTTGACCTTACCATATGAAATACTCGTATCAGTCACTTCCATAAGCCATAGTACAGCACTCATGTTATTTCAGGCACTTCAAGCAGAATTAAAAAAAAAAATAACAAAAAAACCCAAACCAACAACCAAAACGAAACTCTTAGGGCCAGAGAATTGATAAATAAAGCCTTAGGAAAACCAAAACAGATCCTAAGAAGTATGAAAATTGTGGCTTTAAAAGAGGAGAAATATATAGATAAACGTGTGTGCAAGTCCTGCTGCACTATTTAGCCTAGACACTTTTAGCATTGTCGCTGTAGCTTTGAATGTTTTAAACTGTGTTTCTCATATTGAATTCTCTCAGCAGCTGGGCTTTATTCAGTTCTCAGTTAATAAATGCTGAAATTAGGACTGTTCTCAGTTTTGTATCTTCACGTATTTGAAGATTCTGTGATTTTTTTTTTCACAGCAGAAAGAAAGTCTTGGCTGGTTTAAAATTACACCACCTGACTCTGCCCAACCACTTCTTTGCCATTTAGGGTAAACTATCCACTTCAGACATCTTTGTTTAAAAATATACAGGAACTGATAAATACTCCTTGCAGGTCAGTAAAATCTTTTTTTTTTTTCCTTGGATCCAATACGAAAACCCCATAAAAGGGCTGAGCCCAATTCCTTGTCTAGGTAATATCAATGAGGACATCCTCATTGATTTCAGCTGTCAGACCCATGGTTGTTGGGACTTAGACTTCAGATGGCTTTAAAAAGTTTTTGACAACTGACCAGCTAAAGGTGAAAGAGGTGTATCTCAGCACTTCGGCAGCTGGAACATTGATCAAACTGCCAACGCATACAGGGAACATGAAAACAAGTTTAAAAATTGGGTTGCTCAGGTCCACAGCCTTTTTAAATTAAAATTTAGGTAGAATTGAATTGAATATAATAAATTTTAACAGTGATATATATATCAGGAATACAATATCAATAGTAAGAGTCATATCAATCTGAATAGCCTTCTTACGCACTTTGGAGACTAACCGAGGTCTGTGGTGGATGAATAGTCCTGTGCAGATGCTTAATTCAGCATTATTTTCAAAAATTCTAGAATAACTAAGATCTTGACTTCAGAACTTCAGCTAAGCAACTTACACTGCTCGCCTTAAGTATTAAGATAACAGAGATCGGACCTTACTAAAGTTACAAAGGCCTCAAGTAAAACAATTTTAAGAGCTGTTAAAATTACCTTTTATGTATATACGTATTTTTTGAAGTCTCAGGCTCTGAAGTTCTTCCTAAACATAAGAGCTTGTAACACGTTTTGTATTTTTATTTTTGTTTGTTTGGTTTAGTTACAATTGAATTTGCATATAACCCAATCACTCAATGAGTCTTTAAAAATGTAAACACCACCAACAAAATCTCATTACTTACATCATCATGAAATTAAGAATTGGCAGCTTAGTAGAAAACACGAGATAGATGTGTATATTCAGAAATCTCAATAGGTGCACAAGCACATACAAACTAGCTTTTAAGTGGATAATTTATGTGTTGAAGTACTCATTTGTCATATATAACAATCAAGCAGGAGGAATAAAGAAACAACTTTTTGTGAGATGCATATTTTATACTTCAAAACTATTTTGTCTTTTTCTTGGGGAGATTTCCCTTTGTTGACAGTATCAATGGAGTTTGGACTTCCCTCTTAAACACTCTGCAAAAATATATTGCAGCCTGGTTTCTACATTCTTTTGAGAGAGAAATATGATGAGATTTATGTTCTAAGTGGTTATCACTCAAAACTTCAATCAAAATTAAAAATAAATACAGTTCACATCACCTGAAGAACAAAAAGCAGAACTTAAGATATTCTGAGGAAGAAAGAAGAAAAACTGGCTTGTAACATAAGCCAAAAGAAAGGCTTTATGAAGCAGGCACAATGGTCAAAAAAAATGGAGTTATCAGGATAAAAGATATCAAAGGCTTTCTTGAGGTCTTTGAGATAATTTCCGGTTTCATTTTGTCTTATAAATAAGTTGGCATATGGAAATAATTTAATGAATAACGGGTTGCTGAGACAATTAAAGTTAGATCCTAGGGGCTTTTAAGTATGTACTTAAGTCTCTATCTCAGGGTAATACCATGAGAATTAATAGCAGAGTCCACCATGCACCTACTGGACATGGTCATACAGCCTTGAACCACAGTTCTGTTTTCTGTTATCTTCTTTGAATAAACTTTCCATCTCTTTTTTTCCTGGCCAAATAACTACTTGTTACATCTCTCTCATGACTCCGTCAGGATGAGACAGATAGTCATCTCTTTATGAAACAGCATATAGCATCACAAGACACTGTTGTTGAACGTGCAAGTCATTTCCTGTTTTCTTGTCTTTCAATAGAATCATTTCAGCCATTTGGCAGGTAGGGAAGACAGTATACATTTGAATATCAGAGAACCAAGCCAAAATATTTGTTCAAGAAGTAATTGAGTGACTGGAAGACAAAAATAATTTTCTTATTATTAATCCTAACAGTTTAGCTCAGAGTACTTGCACATCTCCAACATGCACTCAGTTTCATTGAATTATTTTTTTCTTTCTGACATGTAGTTATTTAATCTTCTGCCAACACCATCTACCGAACAGATTTTTCCTAGCTATGCCCATGAAGCTTTTGTCCTATTGATGTTTTCACAGAGAACAGTGTATGTGTGTCAAATTATAGCTATTGATCTATGTTTGTTTCTTAATGTGTGTAGTTGCTTAGATAGCATTATAGTTTGTCTGATTGTGGTTATACAAACAAAATAAGGAAAGTAAAGAAGAAAAACATAACTGCCATTTTTATTTCTTTTATGATTTGCATTGTTGAAGGTAGACTGTTTATTTGGATTGAAAATATACTGAAAATAATGTTTCTTTAGATATAGGTTATCTTTTTTCCTTTTTCTTAGTAACAAGTGGAAGTAACAGGGAGTGCAATCTTAGAAAAATAAAACCAAACCAAACAAAAGCAGCCTCCTTTATTTTTCTGTGAATCTTTTTACAGCTGTTTTATGTCATATTCCCTTTTCTCTTAGATGTTGCTGTTCAAACTATCCCAATAAAATTCCATCTCTTAAACGGATAATGACAACCAGTTAACAGTAAAATAAAATTAAAAATAGCCCTACTCCTTTGTGGGTTATACCCTTATCAGCAGTGTGAAAAGCAAATGCTTTTCTATCAGTTTAGTTCTTCTCTTCTCTATTTTAGAGGTATTATTTTCTTCTGTAACATGTGGCTGGAAAAAAAAATTGAATGTAGTCAACTCAAATCAGTAGTTAGAACAGTGGACTGAGAATTTCAGGAAACAGCATTGTTTTCCCACTTCTGTAACACTCTGGTGTGTCAGCTTTGACAAGATTTGTCTACTACATATCCAGTTGTCTTCTAGTTTTGTATTTGCCTTGCATGTTCTAAACAGTAGAGCCTAGGCTTACTTTAAGTAAAGCACTTGAAACCACATGTAAGACAAAGCATTATCATCATCATGATTATTACTATCATGCTCAGTAATCCCAAGAATGCTTCAGCACCTCATAGCGTTAAGTATGAGCTTCTGTAACAAACTCTTTCTTAAAATCAAGCAATTAAACAAACCCCCAGAAAATAGTGAATTACGTTTTTGAATAACTTTATTATTTAAAAAAAAAACCAACAAGTTTTTGGACTGCTGGTAGAGAAGGTCTTTTTTTTTTCCTCAGGAATTATAAATCTTCCAAGACTCCTGATCTTCATGGCCCTTACACTTCTGAACTGTGGTAAGGGAACCAATTAATGACAATTGTGTTGTGGACCTGAATGTTGTTAATGGTATTCTAGGAACTGCACTCTGAGACAATGCTTAAACTAACTTTTATTTCTCAAGAGCTCAAAAACAATCTAATGCAAAAGTCCAGCAGAAAGGGATCTAATAAACAAAACCTGGCTGATTTTGTGAATAAAATCTAATTTCTAATGTCTGCTATGCTGGCTTTCATGAAGAGAAACTATCAAAGTTTGTGAGAAAAGGAAGCCCGGTGAATGTTCTGTGATATTGCAGAGAACATCTTCACAGCCTCAGCATTCTACTTCCAGTCCAAAATTTATGGTGGGAATTACTAAACTTCATTCGAGAGAGAGGTGTGTTTTATACTGCCAGTGGTGGCTGGGATGATCACTGATAAACTGACGTCGTATGACAATATGCTTTTAGCAAATGAATACCCATTGCTCAAACAGTGTTTTGAATACCTCCTGATGAAAGAAAAATGATGAAACCAAAGGACTATGTAGATAAAAAAGGCCTGCAGAACAGAGAGAGCAGGTCTGCACCCTAGAAATAAAAACTAACCTTAATGACAAGGAGTAACAACATATGTCCAATACCCTCTAAGACAAAACTTCAAGCATAGCATAACCCAATCTAGACCTAAACTCACAAAGAAAGGAGAAGTAACAACTTTTGCTTGAAGCTGCTTCCCCTCTGACTTTCCATTTGCTTCTTACCATTCCTACAGGCTCTTAAAATCTATGGCCACTTTTTTTTTTTAATTTTCATTTCTTTTTCTTTTTCTTTTTTTTTTTTTTTAAAAGGAAATTGAACTCTGACAGTGTCAAACCCTGAAAATGAAACTTTTTAATGGAATGATAAAGAATGTTTTACCATTGAACAGAATTTTCTATTTAATTTTTTTTTTTGGTTATTTTTCTTACTTATTGAGGTTTGTAGAGTATTAGGGCTGGGCTGGCCACTAATCACTGACAGATGGTCTCTGGACAAGGTAACAAATACTCCTGACTTAGATAGTGGTATTTTTTATTACGAATTATGATTGTTTTGGCTGTTGAAGAAACTGGATTCACATACACTTATTGTCTACACCCATAGTTGTTGTAGATGAATCTTGTTTTTCCTCTTTTTTCTGTCTCTGTAGTTGTACTTCTTATGTTTTATATCTAAGTGTTTAACCTTCCTAATAAATCTATTCCATAAGAAAAATAAAAACAAAGCCAGAAACAAAACAAACCTAAAACACAAACCCCAGGAAAAAAAATCTTCTATAAATTTAGAAGAAATTGTTATTAACTCAAATTCCTTTAATCTAGTAGAATTGTCTTTATTTCCAAGCAGTAAAATGAACACACTTCCACATTGAAATTATCTATTCTACAACTTCCTTGAGACAACCTAGATACAACATAAATTCTTAGTGGTTGTTTTGGAGATCTTTCCTATTCATCAGTGAAGTTTTGCTGTCAGTTTCTCGTCTTCTGCCCAGAAAGAAAAATCTATGTACCTGAAAAACAGGTGAGAGAAATGCAATGTTTGAACCTTGGATTTGATCCTGTCTCATGCCTCATACCATTCTTCTCAGATCAGCTGACATTTTCTAAAGGAATCGGATCTAACCTCAACTCACCTTTCTCCATTAGTAGGTTTTCTCTTTGTCCTTTTTAATTTTTCCTCTTTTTGCTTTTTCTTTTTTTTCATTTCCCTTCTCTCCCCTTCATATACCAGCCTGTAGCAAGGTCAATATGAGAGAGAAATTGCTTAGGAGCCAAATATATGCCACCAAGGAAAAGGAACTGTTTGGTGATGACAGATTGAAGGAGTATGAGAAGGGTACATGAGTCATGACAGTGATGAAGAAAAAAATGATAGAAATTAAAAAAGGAAGAAATCATTCTGAGTGCTGCAATGCAAAACCAAGGTCTTACACGAATCAAATACGATGGCTTCATTGTTTCAGTATTTTGTAATACATGTTGCACATTTCCTCTGAGGTTGAATATCAATCTTGGCAAAAGCTATGATAGTCTACTGCTGTGTTCACGGTGAAGATGTGACACAAGTCAATGACTTGCCCAGTTTCTACTGAGGAAATATTTAAGAAGTGAACCAGGTTTCCATTGCTACAAATAAACCAGAACCTTTCATTTTATGAATAAAATAAAAAAAAAAACCAAACTAAGTTAAAAATCCCTTTAGATTTAACCTTTTTAAATGTACACTTCAATTTATCTGCTCCCTTTAAGCGCTGCAGCAGATGAAGCTGGTTTTAAGAGAGTTTCCTGGGGAACTCAAAGATAGTCAGAAGTCAGGAAAACTTGATAAGTGTCTTGACTTGACAAATACAAAGATGGTTTAGTCAAAGAAAGAGAAGAATGAGGGAAGGATGAGGATTGTTTCAGCCATTCAGAAGGCAGTGCCACAGGAGAAGTGAACTCTGCATTATGCGTAAGAGCAATTACATTTGATAACTGAAAGAAGACGTAGCAAAAGCAACAGGAATGAGTTTCTAACAGTGAAGATAGAGAAGCATTAGCAGTGACTGCCTGGAAGCTTCTATGAAGAGATTGGTCAAACGTGTTGTAGGCACCAGAAGACAAATTTCTCCCATCTCAAGGTACAGTGGTCAGGTATACTCTCTTAGACCCATTCACCCTGAATCTTGCCATTCGTGATTTGGTTTTTTTGTGTCCTTTTTTTTCCTGGGTGTGTTCGTTTGGTCTTAATTTCTGTAGTGTCCAATGTTGTGTCATGCCTTATATAGAGAGGTGAATATATATGAAGTTGAGGTTCTGTGCTTACCAGTGAAGATTACAGAGATATAAACAGGTCCATGTCAGAAATAGACATTAAGTTTATGCTTAAATACAGAAATGTGTTTTTCAAAACAATTTGGACATTCCATTTGTCACAAAACTTAGTGAAAAGGTATGTTGTAAGTATTGGTTTGAATACTGAAATCTGAATTTATGTATAATTTGAAGGGCCCATCTCAGTATTGCAGTAGCCAAACAATTATTCAACACATCAAAGTTATGAGGGGGGAATACACACATTCACATGCACTATTTTTTAATATAAACACATTTTCTCTGTGTTGAGTATGTATATTTGTGTATTTATCAAATCAAAGAGAATGGACACATTTCTTAGTGGGACCCAGAAAATTACTGAATAAAATTTGCAGTTATTAAAATTAGGGTTCTGGATCTGAAACAGTGAGAATTTGAAATCCAGATCAATGTCCAAATTCTTTTTGAGTTGAGTTTTAAACTGTGGTTTAAAAATCTTAAAAGAAATTGTGTAAACATTTTCCAGCACCATGCAGCTGGAGCCCTGAAGCACTGAGCTACAAGCAGTGGTGGAGTGCTGTGCTGTGTTTTTGCAAGTACAAGACAGAAAATCTATGTAATTACCTCTGAAGCAGAAGAAGCTGTGCAGCCTGACAGAACAGCATGTGTAGGAAGCACTTTGTCAGGTCTCTGCTGACTAATTTCCCACTCTACACAGGTTTGTTTTTTTTTTTTCCCCCTTGTAGTCTTTCAGAGTTAACCCACACTATGCCAGTATTCTCCCTGTCTACTCCAATGTGAAAGAACACAAGCAGATTCAATGCAGAAGTTGAAGTTGATGTGCCTAGTCCGGTGACTACTTTAAATGTAAATAAAAGGCCATGAAGACAGCTAAATGAAAAGAGAGGAAGGAAAGAGGACACAGTGACTGAAATTGGGATTTGTTTTTAAAAAAAACCTCATGCATCTTTCTCTCCTTCATCACAAGTTTTGATGTGTTAAGTCATCGCTTGCTCATGCAGAATTCAGACTACCCTGGACACAGAAAAGTTTCCTGAGTCTCAGTCACTAAGCGACATTGGAAAATCCATACTGTCATTTCCAAGGATTTAGGAACACAGGAAAAAAACTTGAAAAAAACTTCCCGGTTGCTTAGCCTGGTTCCTTGCTGTGGCAGATCGTATTTTATTTCTTTTAGTCTTGTCCATGAACATATGAAGTTCCATCTTCAAATACCTTCCTGTCCCCTAATTTTGTTTGGAAAGTTTCTGCAGAGACTGTATCCCCCACTAGTTTCAAATCCTTTTCTCATTTGCAGCCTGGAGGTACTTGTGGTTATGTATACCCACTGGTCCTTTGTAAAAGTTCTGAATGTCACAAGTGAGGAAGTTGTTTTGTGTGAGTAATGTAGTGGGAGACTCTATGGAAATAAAGAAGTGAAACCATCCATCAACCATGGGTTAGCTTACCCCAAAGACTCCACATCGTCACTTAGTTTCCATTGGGACTGTAGATTCAGACCTAGATTCATAGAATTTGAGGTTAGAAAAGGTCACTTTAATCTCCATTCTGACCTCCTGCAAAACACAGGCTGTAGATCACTCACTGGGTCCTGAATGAACCTCATACCATGTAATCATTTACTGAATTCAACAACACTAAATACCGTCTCTTTGCCTTTCCCTCAGACTAGTAGCTTGCATTAAATTATGGTTCTTCTCTTTCTGAGTTGTTTTTCAGTTGTTATTTTTTTTTGCTTTCCTTTTTTGTTTGTTTGTTTGTTTTTTCCCTTCTAGCAATTGTCTGAGGACATTTTCTTATATAATTCATATGATTCCTTCAAGATGCAGCCCTTCTTTTCTATTCACGCTGAACATCTGAGCCAGACCACATTCAAAATAAGATTTTTTTCCAGTGCAAAAATGTACTGATTTTGTTCCCATTTATTTCTAAGGGTTGGGGAAAAAAAATAATAAAAAGTCTTAAAAGCCTAACTCAGCTGGGAAAAGGATTGTTTTGTATTAATTCTTCTATGATTTCTATGTATCTTTATTCACACCATAACCCTGCCTGACTCAATACATGCACTTGTGTTTTATAAAATTGAATATCCAATAATTGGCTTCTACTCTTTTTCCCTCTCTTCCTCCCTCCCTCTCTCCCTCTCTCTCTCCCTCCCTCTCTCCTTCCCTACCTCTCCTCTCTTTCTCTTTCCCGTTCTCTCTTTCTCTCTCTTTACTTTTTTTACTTTTTATTTCACTTTTTTTTTTACTTTCCCGTTCTCTCTTTCTCTCTTTACTTTTTACTTTATCCTTCTCTCTCCGTCTCTGTCCTTCCCTCCTTCCTTCCCTTTCTCCCTCCCTCTACCCTTGCTCCCTCCTTCTCTCTCCCCATCCCTCCCCTCCTTTCTTCTCCTTCAAACAACCAGATACTTCAGATAAGTAACTTTATCTTAAGTACTTAAATGCAATTTCTCCAATCCTGACCAAAACTAGATGTCCAATTCCCTTTTACAGAATGTTACTGGGCTCCAGAGGGATACTAAGTTGGTACATAAACACTTGTTGGTAAGAAAAAAAAAATGGCCTTTTTGCTCCCTGGTCACTAAGAAGTTTGTAAGCCGAGAAGAAAGGGGCAAAGTATTTTTTTATGCAATCTATAATCATATTTAACCCTTTTCTTGTCAGGCTTAATGAGATGTATGTACCTGTTATGTTATTTGACACCTTAATCATTCTGTGTTTTCTTAGAAAGACTCGAGGAAATTTCCTCTACATTAGTTAGTTCTTCTTATTACTAGTAAGGTGTTTGTAGTCTTGTTGGGTGAACAGTTTGCAACAAGAGATTGGACAAAACATAAGCAAAATTAAATTTAACAAATTTAGAAAATTTGAATTTCTAGTGGCAGAAATGGGACAATTCTAAGCAGTCCAGGCATGCATACCTCACTGAATTCATCATACAATTTCATTTCAAGAAAAGACCCCTAGTAATATTACATATCTATTTAAACTTTACACTATCTTGTGCTTCTCAATTCAGCTAATGATGTGTTTTGTTTCTGGGGCCAGCAATATCATACAGAGGGAAAAAATGTGAACAAATCTGACCAGAGGAAGAGAAAAGATCTCTAACTCATATCTATAACATGAGCCTTACTCCTTAAGGAAATAAGGCATTTACAACCATGTGCCTATGTCAGTGTGTCTGCATCTGTCTGTCTGTCTCCCTACTTTTTCTCTCCAATAGCTTTGAACTAATATTTGAATTTTAGCTAAGTTTAACAAAGAAGCACTGCTCTCACGTATTTTGTACACATGGATTTTTTTTTGAACCTCTAAAAATATCCTTAGCAAGAAAGTATAAAAGTGAAGGAGAAGTGACAAAAGTTATCAGTAAGAATTTGCACATTATTAGTTATCAGAGAACTTAATCTAAGCAGAAAAAAAAACACATAGGAAATGAGGTTTCTATTATTCTACTATTCAGAAGACAACTTACTTCAAGCCCCAAACAACACAGAATATTATAATTTTTAATGTGTTCTGTGCAGTTAGGGAGCAATATAGATTTTATATATATATATACAGAACAGGCCCTCTCAAGGGCCAGTTCTCCCTTATCTCTTATCTTCCTTCAGCAATTTTTACTTCACTTTCTTAACAGGAACCATCCTAGAGAAGATTGATGAAGAATCTGGAATATTTGGAATCCGTGGAAAAACTTCCAGATAACATTTTTTAACACCTGCCTAATGACAACTGAAGTCAAACATGTATATTATTCAAGAAGAAAACTCCTTCTCTTGGGTCTGGTGTCTTGGATGCTTCCTTATTTGTGCAACTTAAGGAGGAAAAAATCATTGACTTGTCTAGAATCATGAGTTGGAGGGGTAAATTCTATGTAAGTACTACACGTGAACTGCAAGGCTAGCAAACCATGCTTTAGCAAGCCCTCTGTGCAGAAGTATGCGTGTCAGCTACTAAAGTTCATTGGCTGTATAGCCATTAGTGAGTCCAATGGTCAGTTTGCAAACATATAAGATACCTGATTTCAACAGCACCCTATAGCAAGAGAGCTATTCATACCTACAATACAGAGATCTAAAATACATGATGAAACCCACTGCCTGTGTCCTGCCCATAAATTAGTTTTGTATGCCATCTTGACAGGGTAATGGGAGGCTAGATGGGAAACTGAAGGGTATTTCAATGTGCTATAGACCTATATGACAGCAGATAAACAGCGACATCAGTGGAGATCGCAGAGCTTTGAAAACACCTTTCACTGATACCTAAAGTAGGCCTCTTAACCTGGAACTGAATCCCACCCAAAGAATCCATACAGCCTTGAATCCATACAGACCTGTTGAGCAGTGCCCATACAAGCCAGCCACATGGATGATTAGATTCTAGTCAGCTTCCCTCTGGAGCTATACAGCCATAAATTTCTATTTTTGTGCAAGAACTAGTGAGTCCTGTTGAACATGAACGGAGGAACTCCTGTCTTCCCTCAAACATTTACAACAGTAAATTTAATAAAGGCACAGCACAAAGCCCAGAATCTGCATCTTCTCTGCTATTACTTCTAACACTTTGCCATAACTATTTCCACTCATTAACTTTCTCCCCCCAAAAATCCTTTGATTCTGTTCGTTTAGCTGCAAACTGCCAAGACTCCACTTTGAGTGTAGATTCTTTTTTTTTGTTGTTGTTGTTAAAACAGAGATATTAATAAAAACCAAACCAAACCAAACCAAAACATAAAAAAACGCCACAACAAAAAGTGGAAACAAAAAAGAGAAACACCAGGACTGGACTGTTTGTTTCACATTTTTCTCAGAGTTTCTACTGTAATTTATAACCATGTTAGAATCATAGAATCATAGAACGGCCTAGG
This sequence comes from Trogon surrucura, assembly GCA_020746105.1. Lineage (NCBI taxonomy): Eukaryota > Metazoa > Chordata > Aves > Trogoniformes > Trogonidae > Trogon > Trogon surrucura. The sequence continues at coordinate 80,909,684 of CM036658.1, read as the reverse complement.
CTGGAAGGGACCTTGGAGATCATCTAATCCAACCTCCCCTTCATGAGCAGGGACCCCTCTCAACTAGATCAGGCTACTCAAGATAAAAATGATGTTGCTCTAAAGTCCTCAGTAAGATGGACATTTAGCTATAAACAGGTACCTCGTGCAGAAGTGAGACAGGAAATTGGGTGTGCACAATTAATTTTTAAATCTTATATGTGGGACAAGGGACTTATTGTTAAACAAGGCAAATAAAGAGTGGCTCATACTTGCAAAATGGGTGTAGTCTTTACCTTCCTCTATTATCAAGAACATTTACTAATTTTACTGAGAGTTTTTTATTAGCCCATAGCTTTGTGTTCAACTACCTGCAATTTATTTATATGATCTCCTTTTATCACTGTATACGCTCCAGTATTTGCGATTTTGCTCTTTCCAGTAACGTCTGACTTGTGAAGTGAACCTCCTGAATATGTTGCTTTATCCTTGTTCCATGGAAAAAGTTTTCCTTCCCTCTAAAAAGAACTTTCTTCCCGCTCCCCCTCCCCACCCCTCCCCCCATCATAATGGTTCTAGCAGTCCAGGTTTACCCTCTTTTCCATTCAAAAAGATACAAAATTCTTCTTAAGATTAGTTTTATTGTCTTCACTCAGAAGCTCTCGTTTCTTGCCTTCCAAATCAAGGGTCACTAATCATTTTTTCATAGCAGGGAACAAAGTTCTGCTTATTGATAACAGAGTAATGGGGTTCCAAGCACTCTCTGGCAAGTGATATGCTTTCAGAGGTATTGACATATATTTGACTTTGGAAGGCTTCTAATTCATAACAATTTGGATAAATATATATAAGTTTAAATGGTTTCACATTCTTCAGCTTTGGGGTTAGAATCTCAGGTGATGTGAATCAACATTTTGTTGCTTACCAGCTGAGAATTAAGGATTCACTCTTATAAGTAAAAGTTTCTATCCACCGATGTACACCTCCACACTTCCAGGGTTTGGTTTTCTCTGATTCCAGCCAAGTGGGAAATATTATTTTGTGCTTTTATTGTGTATGAAACCAAGAAACAAAAAGTGATAATCAAATAAATAGAATAGCATCTGGGGAGGATGAGAGGAGCAAAAATTCGAAGATGAAAACTTGGAGAGGAAAATTGTTGAGAAAAACCTACCAAAGGAACATTTTTAGACTTGGATTGGTAAAATCTGTTATCCTTACTAGCTCATAAATATGTCATTTTGCTTTGAGTGAGAAACATGCTTTTGTTGGTTTAGGTTTGCTCGATTGTTCTTAGACTCCAAGACATTCCTTCTGTTTTAAGGTTCTCAGCTGACATGTTGTTGTAACTGAGCATAGTCAACAAATTTGTCAACAAATATATTTTGTGAAATTGTTGTTGTCTCTCTGAATATGCTTACCTATCTATTTAGATTTTCTACAAATAATTTCAAATCAGTATAGGAAATTGGTGGTTTTAACGTATATACATACGTACATAAATATGTATTTATTCACATACATAAATTTATGGATTTAGCAGGCAGGTAGAACTGATAGAACTAAACTGATGTTCCACATCCTACTCAGACAGGATTACATGCAACTCTGAGCCTTACAGGATACGTCTGCGTTGGACAGGGTTCTCACTCTCTTTCAGTTTGCAAAGACTTTGTTTAACCTCTTTTTTTTTACTTGTTTGATGGGGTTTTTTTTTGCTTTCTGCTGATCTTCTCTGGACCTTGTTAGTTGATTCTTAGCAGGGAAATTAGGTGTTTTCACTTCCAATATTGTGGAACATGAAATTTTCTGCCTCCTCTTTCCACCCATCTCCTGTGACAGCTGTGTGTTTATGAGACTTCATGATCTTTTGCAGTCAGTCACCCTTTTGACATTTTTTTAAATAATATTTTATTAAAGAATACAAGCCTAAAGATTATAGAATATCATAAAATTTTCTTGTTAATGTAGAATTCGATATATTGAATTAATCTCACCCCAATAACTCCCTCAGAATTAGAAATTTAAGCTTGGCCAGTTACAGTGACTCCCTCTAGTTTTAAGAGTAAGTGATAAGCGCTTCCAAGAGCTCTTCATTGCATCCTAAAACCTGTGTTGAAGGTGTGTAGGATGATGACCTTCTAGAGGAATTTCTCTTTCCTCACCAGTTAAGGAAGACAATTATGCTCCTAACTTTGGCAGGTCAGTTAGATTTTGCATTAGATAACTAAGCACAAAGTTAAATATCTCAGCTTTGATCCTTTTGGAAGCCAAATTATTCAGCAGTGTTGCTAAAAAAGGGCGACTTCTCTTTGCAGGCTTTATAGGAAAAACTGCAGACTGATGAGCAGGATAATAATGCTCCATAAAGAGACAGAAGAGGCAGGTCTGGCTCTGGGACAGCAGATCTGCCATGCCAAGCCTGGGTCAGCTTTCTTTGCCAATGGCACATCTATGTCGAAGCAAGGGGCTGAGATGGTGGCATTGCACAATATCACTCTAAGTTATTGGTGGGCTGTTTTTTCTTTCTCCCGGCTGAAGTCCTCCATTTCTATGCCTGAAGGACCAGTATGTCAAAATACTGAGATTATTCGAGTCAGTACTCTCTCTTTGCCTCTGATACTGAATGGTTTTGCTGTCCACCTCAACATGAAAATACAAAATAGCACAGGAAACTGTGAAAGAAAGTGCAAAGTTAACACATTGGCACAATGGAATGAATCCTATTACCCACTAATGAGGATGTGGAGAGGTGAAGAGAGTTGTAGTGTGGTTTTTTTTTTCCTTCCTCTTTTTAATAAAATTCCACTCTGATGGCTAAGGAGAAATACACTAAATGTTGGAAGAAATCACTGTTCACTAGTAATGGCCAGTCACACTGTACAGTCTGTAAGTTTGGCATTTTCATAGCTGAATATAAAGACCGTAAGTCCAGTTTAATTATCATGCACTTTGATTCAAATATTGAGTAATTCTACTGTATACCAAACACTGATGGAAAAAGTATTTTACTTTTTTTTCTGAATTACAAAAATGAGAATCATATCTGAGCTAAATATCCTGCAACCAGGTATACTTTCTCATCATAATTCCTTTGTCCTCCAGTTAAGAAGATTTTAAGAAGAATTTCCCATCTATAATATCTACAAAAGTGCTCAGGATACAGGTTGATTAGAGAGAAGAAAGAAGTATTGATTACCTGTATGATTGCTCTACTCAAACTGAGATTCAGAAAATATGTAATTATTTTTTCGGAACCAAATTTTTGTTAGATAAATAACTCATGGTGGAGTATGTTTTACAGATAGAACAAGTCAGGGGTTTTTGAAGGAATAATTTTATTTAAATATGAATGATGATTCTTCTCAGAAAAAAAAAAAAATCGTGCTTTCTTGAGACCTTTTCACAGGGCATGTTTCAGGAAATGGAACTGAAATGGCAAGAGGAACATATTTCAATGTATTTTTCTAAAAAGGAACCTACATCATTTTCATTTAAACATATTCCTTTGTTTAGGAGTAAGTATGCATTTATCATTTGTTAAATATAAAAGGAGGCAAAAAAAGCTAATTAAAAAAGCCATCAGAAAAAGCTGCTTCAGCTTACTTGATTTTTTCCACTTTTTTCTTTTTTTTTTCTTTTGTCGTTTTTTTCTTTGTTCTTTGTTCTTTTTTCTTTTTTTTTTTCTCTGTTTTCATTTTTTTTTCTCTTTTTTTCCCTTTTCTCTTTTTTCTCTTGTGTTTTTAGGTTTTGATTTCTTCTGCTGCTTGGTGCAAATTTCTCTTTCACTATATGAGAATTCCTTACTTGTTCATCCAGTTCTACTTCCAGATTCTACTCCCGGTGACCTACATAGGGCTTGCCTTGTTATATTCCCAGCAGTGGAACTCTAGGTCACAAAAGTAACAAATCAGGTGTTTAGTGTGGGCTGTCCCTAGTTCAATCACTGTTGTACCAGCCAAGAGGGCGGCCACCACACACTGTTCACAGGAGGCTTATAGAATGAATTAACATAGTCCTTGGAATAATGATCTTATAACAAATATGACATCATCTCATTAGCATGGTCACTTTCATGAGAAGCGTGATACCTATTGTTCTGTTTTCCTGTGGGAAATAAAATATATGTTTGGCAACGTAGCTGAAATACATCTTTTTCTGCTCTTTTCTAGATGTTTTTTCACAAATCACACCAACTAGAATATTTTGAGAAGAATAAATGGTTCAAATTGTCTTTATTCAATAGTGACACTGAGGAAACAATAGAGTTTGTGGAAGTATTTGACACAAAACATTTTGATGATTTTTTAATATTTTCTTTGCTTATCTCTGCATTTAATCTACATAGTCATGTAGAATCTCAGTATCTGAATGCCTGTATTATGAGCTAAAGATTTTGTGTGTGTGAACAAGTCACAAATCAATCATGCATCTAAGTCAGTATTATAATTATAATTATTACAATGAGTAATTAGATGCATTTTTTTATTTAGGTTTTGGATATGAATAGTTCATTTAAATGACTTGCTATTCATAATGTGTAGCATTCATCTAAGTCATATGGTGAAATATTGTTCATTAATTTGACAACTGAACCCTTATCGTTAAAAAAAAGGATTGAATGTATGAATAGCAAGCTAGCAATGTATTATCTGTACAAAATACTGTTACAATTTGTTCTGAACTTTGTGTTATTTTGTGAAATTTCATAGAATCATAGAATCAGAATCATTAAGGTTGGAAAAGGCCTCTAAGATCATGTAGTCCAACTGCCAACTCAATGTTGCTGTGACCACTAAACTGTGTCTTGAAGTGTCGTGTCTACATATATTTTGAACACCTCCAGGGATGGTGACTCCACCACCTCCATGGGCAGCCTGTTCCAATGCCTCACCATGCTTTCAGTAAGGAAATTTCCTAATACACAATTTTAACCTCCCCAGGTGCAACTGGAGACCTTTTCCTCTTGTTCTATTGCTAGTAACTTGAGAAACTGTCATTATTTTGAGTCTGATGGGTTTTTTTTGTAAAAGTGGTGGTAGACTTGTGTGAAGATTCAAGAGCCTCCCCCACTCCAAGTAGGAGTTGGACCTGTCTCTAGCCAAAATCAGGCCAATCAGTGCCTCTGCAATCAAGGTATTTAAGAGGCAACCCCATTGTTCGATCCCTCTCTTTTGTTTTCGTCTTGTTGAGCTGTCCTGTCTTTAATGTTATGGAGATTTTCTGTTGGAGGAGGGGGAGGTGAGAGGAGAACAAAGGAATGTCACCCTGAGAAGAAGGAGGGAGAGAAGAGTCCCAGAGAAGAAAGAGACTAAGAAGGCTGCCAGAGCAGTACCTTTCCCTGAAGTGGCTGAGATGGCAGGAAGATGGTTGCCTGACAATTGAGGGAATCGAAGGTGGAGAGAATGAACAGAGCCCCTTGTGAGAGGGGAGAGAGACTGAGCATCAACGGGGGATGCACCTGAAGCAAACCATGGCCCTGAGGGCCTCATGGGGAGGAAGAGGATTACCTCCTGTGAGGTGGACACCATGCGTCAGGAAGGAGAGACTGTGAGGAATCCTCTTTCTCAAGAATGAGGAGGTGCCATGGACAATGAGTAATGGTCAACACGGACTGCACCCTCCACCCCCCTGCTCCCATTGCACTGATGGGGAGGGAGGAGGTAGCTGGGAAGAGAAAAGGAGTGTCAGGGAGTGTATTTAAGATTGGATGGTTTTTATTGGTGTATTCTTTTCACTATCCTACTTCATAAATGGTGGTGGTGAATTAAATCTATGGTTTTTTACCCAAGTCACTCTAGTTCTGTGTCAGTCATCTTCAATGGTAGATTATTATCCTCTCAATCCTTAATTTCAAACCTTTGAGCCTTTTTAATTGAATTGTCTCCCTCCACATCTCTGCTGAAATGGGTGTGGTGGGAGGAGTGAGATAGAGACTGCTTGGTTTTTTTTCTTTTTTTTTTTTTTTCGCAGTCAGCTTAAACCACGACCGAGATAGACACCCATCCCACTACAATCTCCTTTCCAGTTAGTTGTAAAGAGCAATGAGGTCTCCTCTCAGCCTTCTCTTCTCCAGACTAAAGAATCACCACTGATGTTGCAGAGCACACAACACTAGGGTCAGTGGCAGAGGGGAGCTGGATATAAGATCTGGATTCAGAAACTCAGGATCAAGATCAAAGGCAGAAGATCAGACAGAGTCCTCCCTGGACACTGGCCATTGAAGATAAAACAAAAAAAAAAAAAAAAAAAAAAAGAGAGACATAAACCCTTGTGATCCCTCAGTTTTATACTGTGTAAGACGTATACGAAATGGAACACTCTCGCTGGTCACTTGTCCTGTCTGTTATTCCCCAGAGGTGCAACCTTTTGCTTCCTTGTGACCCCTCTTACATCTCAGCACCTCCGGTGTGGCACACAAGAGCCAGCAGTGGCCTTGGTCACATAGTGACAGTATAAGCAAGAGCCCTTCCACATACCAGTCCCAGGCAGTAACTAAACATCAGGTGTGATCACTGCTGGTAGCACACACTCTCTGCAAAAACATGCTGCTAACTTTGGAAAGTGTACCCTCTTAGAAGAGAGTGATCTGGAAAGTAAAAATCGCTGAACAGAATTGGCTCTGTTTAGCTCAAATCAGGACAACTTGAGTAAGAGATATACTATTCTCAGGACTTCAGAAACTCAGTTCACTTATTTTAACACCTACTGAGCCTGAAGAAATTTGGAAATTATAATCAGGAACTTAAAACGAAATGAGTCCAGTGTCTGTATTGAAGAACAGGAATGGATCTTCTACCATTTGATCTGTTTTATTCAGGAACAAAGCAGTCTATTATCTCTCTCAGTAAGCTCCCTCTTTCTTTATCCCAGCCAATTCTCATTCCCTGCCTGATAATTGGAATTTCCTCTTAAAGTCACTGAGATCACTTTATAGAAACTAGGTTTATGTTATGAGAAACATGACTGGTGAAAGAAACTTTAGATGGAGCAAAATATATTTCTTCTTTTTCTTTATTGCACTAGTTATTTGGAGATATACACAGCTGTTCTATCAATATAGCTGATGGTGGTAAAGTGCAAGGAAAATGAAATCAATGAAAATCTTCTTGATGGATCTAAGTTTCTAATGGATAACATAAAAGAAAACTCATCTTAACTTTTCTACACAGAACCAAAACCAGCAATAAAAATCTTTAAATTTAGTAGTTATAATATATGTAACTATTGTCAGATCCTAACTTTCTTCTCACTTCCAGCCTCTTTCCAGGATCACTTTGGTAATATATACAAAAGGACACAAATGTCTCAAGACACAATTTTGTAAGAAGTTTCACAGTTCACTGATCCTTAAGAAAAGGAGTTCTCAATATTTTTCAGATCAATTTAATATCACTTTTCATTACTTAGAAGATTTAGTAAGAGTAGTAAGTCCAGTTTACTCCAGTAAGTGTCAGGTTAAGACATCTCTTTACAAAATTGGAAACAAAACTCATAAAGGAAAGAAACAGTAAAAGATACTTGCAGTTCTTGTTAATATACATACATCTTCTTCCCTCCTCAGGGTCTGGGCTGAGGGGTGATACAGCCTTCCTTTGAATATTCCAGCTGAAAACTGACCTCCATATGCAGAACAAGATTTTACCTCTGCTCTCCTGACTAAAAAGAAAAGATGTAATTTAAACACATAATTCAGGTAGTAACTGATGTTGTAATGATCTTATTTCCTGATATTTAATTCAGGAAACCTTGCGCACAATGTTTTTTAAATGTGGTTGGTGCCTTTTTGCTCTATGTTAATCCTTATAAAATTAATAAAGTGTATTTTCACTGCTCTTAAATTAGTACTGCACTATGCCTAATGAAATACATTTTGCTGTCCTCGTTTTAAGGGCAACATTTCTTTACATTCATCGTATTCCCATCCTGCATGTAACATTACATAAGCTTGCCTAAAACAGGGATGCTTCTGAAGGGAAATGTTATTGGTTAGTGTTCATATTGATGCAGTTCAGGTGTCACTTAGTACCAGATTTAGCACGGATGAAAAGCTCTTTGCAAAGTCAATCCTGATGGAGATGTGACTTTCTACTCTTACAGAATTTTTGGAATAGGAAGCTGCTCTGTATAGATCTTGGCACTCCATGGATCCTACAACTGAAGATACAGCGTTCATAAACTATATTAACATCACCATAATTGTCTTTTCTCAGTATTGCAGAAAGATATGTCTCATATGCCTAAAAATTGAATTTAGAAATGTGTTGTTAACCTGGATAAATTGTCCTGAAATACTATTATTTTTAGACAACACATTTATGTTTGAAAAAAGAGCATAAGTCCCCTAATATCTTTCATCAATCTAAAAGGCTCATCTTTTCCTTCACTGCCTAGTACCTATCACAGAGTTAGATGTTTACTTCTGGGCTGCCCAGAGTCACATAAACCCAGTTCATCATCTACTTGCAAGATGTATAGAAAATCTTGATTCAATTCTATCTAATCATCTAACTGAACTTAAAACATCATAGAATCATAGAATGATTTAGTTTGGAAGGGACTTCAAAGATTATTTAATTCTAACACCCCTGTCATGCCAAGGACATGTTCCAGTAGATCAGGTTTCTCAATACTCCATCAAGCCTGACCTTAAACACTTCCAGGGAAGGAGGATCTACAACTTCTCTGGGCAACCTGTTCCTGTGCCTCAGCACCCTCAGGGTAAAGAACTTCTTCCTTATATCTAGTCTAAACATACGCTCTTCCAGATTTCACCCTTTACCCCTTGTCCGATCACTACTGGTCTTTGTAAAAAGTCGCTCCTCAGCCTTCTTGTAGGCCCCCTACAGGTACTGGAAGGCCACTATAAGGTCTCCCCAGATCCTTCTCTTTTCGAGTCTGAATCACAGAATCACAGAATTTTTGAGTCTGTAAAAGACCTCGAAGATTATCAAGTCAAGTCTCTGACCCAACATCGCCACATCAGCTAGACCATGGCACTAAGTGCCACATCCAGCCTTTCCTTAAACACCTCCAGGGACAATGACCACCACCTCCCTGGGCAGCGCATTCCAGTGTCTGATCACTCTCCATGGGGAATTATCTCCTGATATCCAACCTAAACGTTTCCTGATGCAGTTTCAGGCTGTGCCCTCATGTCCTGTCACTGGTCACCTGGGACAAGAGCCCAACCCCCACCTGATTACAACTTCCCTTCAGGGAGTTGTAGAGGGTGATAAGCTTCCCCCT